>MJUT01061919.1:265339-283950 GCA_002080005.1 Gigantidas platifrons
CCACCGCAGGACATAGATTAACATTGGACCCTATGGGAAAATGTTCAAATGCCTTCTTCTCAGAAACTACAAATATGATTAAAGCCAAACTGTACATGAATGTTCATTGGATGGTCCTCTACAAACTTTAGGTTTTTTGTTCCGATATGAAATTCAAAATGGCGGCTACGGCAGGACTTAGTTTAACTTTGGACCCTATGGGAAAAAATGTTTCAAAACGCTTTTTCTCTTAAACCACATGGAAAATTGAAACCAAACTGAGCAGGAAGGATCATTTGAAGGTCCTCTAAAAAGTTTGGTTTTTTTATGCCGATCCGAAATTCAAGATGGCTGCCACCACAGGTCATAGTATTAACACAGGACCATATATGGGGAAAATACAGAAATATGTTTTTCTCTGAAGCTATTGCACTGATTGAACCGGTACCTAAACTGTGCATCAATCATTGGAAGGTCCTTTACAAACTTTGTGTTTTTTATGTTGATCGAAATTCCAAGATGACTACCACTGCATGACATAGTTTTTACATAGGACTAATTGGTTCTTTTTATAACCAGGTGAACGATACAGGCTCTTGAGAGCCTCTGGTTCAAATTAATCCATCATTTAACATTTTATTGAAATTTAGACTTGCCTACAAAATAAAATATGAATTAATATATAAGGAATATTTTGTTTGCATGCTTGAAATGCATTTCATTCAGATCAATAAAAGCATTTTGTAGCACACTTTCATCTTTAATATAAATATTCATAAGATTACATTTTAGAATGTTTCCACAAGACATATTTGTCACTGCTTACAACTTCTATTAAGTTAAAGGCTATGACTGGTGCAGCAGATATTCAGCTTTCTCCTTGTCGAGGGAAGCTTATGTTAGAGTATGAAAACAATTGCAATTTTCAATAGATTAAGGGGCATAACTCTGGACATTAGAGCAAAAATCAGACTTGACCTTTGTATTGTGATCAAAATCATGGTGTAAAAAATTCAAAGTGTTTTGCCAATGGAAACTGAAATTAGGACAAACAAAAAGAACAAATGTATGATTTTTCAATAAGGGGAAACCACTGGAACCATAAACTAAATGATAACCAAATATCAACTCTACCTGTGTTTTTTGGTCAAAAATATTTTGTTAAAATTTCAGAACAATTGGCTAAGTGAAACGTAAAAGTTTAAGCTTGAAAACAAACAAATTGCCATTTGTCAGTTAATTAGGGGGGAATAACTCTGCAATCATATAGAAATGACAACAAAAGTTGGACTTGTCCTGTGTATTGTGGTAAAAAACATTGTGACAGAATTTCAAGGGGAACAGTTAATGTTTTGTAGTCTTTCAGCAGGGGCATCAAAAAATGAAAATAGATTGAATGATTGATTGTTAGTTGTTTATTACCAGCTGCAAATATTTCATATTTATTCAGGACAAAACAAGTTTAACAATTTATAAAGAATATACAAATATGGGGGGGGGGGGGAGAATGAGACAACCCAAAGAAGAAAAGCATTAGGATTTGGGTATGTACGAAAAAAAAAGAGCTTTTTTCTCGAAATCTGCATAAGTAGCCTTCAAGTTCAAAGTGCAAGGAGTATGTACTCTATGAAAAGCTGAACACAGCACACACTATGGTCCAGGATCAGGCTTTCAGCATTATAACCTGACAACCACAGATAGCGCACCACCTATCCAGCGAGGACATGCTGGACATCACTGTGGATTGAGCCCTGGTACCTATAACCAGAACGTGTACCCAGATAAATTGAATTTCATACATGAAAAAATGTGACATTTGAAGAGATATTAATTGTAGGCACATTTGTGCCAGTGATGTCACATACTGAAATTATCAAATATTGTATATCGAAAACTGTTTTTGTACGATACAGGCTGACATAGCTATAGAAGACAATGTTGGATACCAGGCTCTACACCAAGCTGCACAATCTGGATGTATAGAATCTGTGAAGTTTCTTATAGACAGTATAGGGTTGTCTCCAAATACAATATCATCAAGGGGTTTCACACCTCTTTCTGTGGCTGCTAAGGTAAATATCTTTATGGACAGTTTAAAATTGTCTTCAAATTCGGTACCTAAATGTAGTTTGTGTATTTAATCCACAAAGGTTTTCATTCAACATTATTTAAACATTTCACAGTGAATTCATTTAGAACACAAATTTCAAGAATATTTCAGTTGCTAGTATATCTAGTCAGTCAATTTTATTGGTTGAGGAAACCAGAATACATGGAGAAAAGCATTGACCTGCTTCAAGTCGCTGACAATTTTTTTCACATAAGGTTGTATTGAGTACACCTCACCAACTCTCCAATTGCATAAGATAGATGTAATTCCATATGACTGCAGCCATGACTAACCCTTATTATCTTTTTAGTTTTTTTTTTTATCATTTAAAGTATAAGTCAGAAGGTACCAAGACGTGATCGAGAGACATAAAGGAGTACATTGTAATACAACTAAATCATGTCCCCTAACATCTACTAGTATAAATAAATACAATGCTTTTTTTTTTTTTAGCTTTTCTACAGGTTTGGCCTTAAGCTTAAACTAAGTGACATTCATGTCTCATGGAAGTAATACTACATCTGAATCATAAGTTCAATAAGCATAATACATTTACCAGTGGTGGCATATAAGAAAAAAATCATGAAGTTGTCAACCTTTGAAAATCCTACTTTCACTTTTGATTTAGTACAAATTCAGGTGATTACTTTCGAATGCAACAAATTTTTTTTTTTTAAGACAACAAGGTCATCAAATAGACTTACAATTCTGTGGGTTTTAGCTGACATTTAGTATTTTGCAATATCTAACAGGGTTTAATTTTTTTTATCTATTACATCTATTATACATAAATCAACAGAAAAAGACAAAATCATGGTAAAAAAGATATGTACAAACACAATTTACAAATAATGAAAACAGAAAACTGATAAAGAGCAACACAAACTACGTCCAAAAACCGAAATACATAAAATAAGTAAGATCATATTACATGTAATACTGTTAGTTCAAATTGTTTGATAAATCCATAAAGCATTAAACATCCTCAATTTCATCACAAATAGGGAAAGCTAGTGTTTAATAGCTGTTCTGTCCATGAGTACATGATTTGTTATTGTAGGAAGGTCAGACAGACATCATAAAGTTCTTACTGTCTACAGGAGCTAAAATTGACTTTACAGATACAATGGGAAGGACAGGTATGGTTACACAAGATATATTTTTGGGTTCAGTTTCCTTCTCGTCCCAAATATTACCGTATGGAGCATTTTCATTTCTATTTAAAGGACTGAAACTGTTGTTTGAAATTAGTACATATTTGTATATACATTTTCATGATGAAAGGACATTGTTAAACAGGTTAAAATCAAATGATGTCTCTCATGTTCATTTACAGTCACATCCTTTAAAAATATAGAGCCACATCGGTGGTGTAATCGTCTCAATTGCGGTAGATTGTGGGTTCAAGCCGGGTCAAACCAAAGACTTTAAAATAGGTATTTGTTGCTTCTCTGCTAAGAACTCAACATTAAGGAGAGAGAGAACAAAGACTGATAGGCTCGGAATCAGGATAATGTGTCAGAGTGGAGTGAATGTCTACTCTACCCACACATTCTTGTTTCAGTGAGTTAGCACTGTAAAAAAAACCAACTACGCATGTTTGTACAATGCGGACAACATTATCATCACATCGATATACATGTAACTGAAATAATGCTCATTTGTCATTCAGCAACAATCACTCGCTCACTCTTAAAAATTGATATTAAATATTTCAGTTCTGTACAGACATTTATATTTACATGTATTTTCAGCATTGCACATTGGCAGTGGAGCTCAGCATGCAGAAACTGTAAAGGTCCTACTAGAACATGGAGCTCAAATCCTCCCAGACAATGCTGGTACTACTCCAGATAAATTTGCTAGAAAAGATAATGTTAAAGACATTTTCAAATATCATAGGGAGATAACATGAAAATAAAGTGTTCATTATTTTGTCTGTTATTTGTACATACTTTTAAAGCCTCATTAAGTCTCCTGAGCAAAGTTTAGAGACTTTTTGTTATCGTACCCTGTGATATTAGTATTACATACCGGTATTTTTATTTTGTGTTGTCTTTCTGTTCCTTGTTGTTTTAAATGTGGTTGCAATTTCCTTCATTTAGAATGAAAACGAAAATGTTTACACTGATGAATAAAATTTCTTCATTTTTGTGATGCCTATATTGCAGAGCTGATATACAAGTATCTGACTAGCACTATTAAATTCAACCTGAGCGTGTTGGTCTTTTACAAAGCAGACATCATCGTTATCTTATCGAAATGTAATTTTCTCTCACCATAATATCACTGAATAATTGCTCACTTGTCGCTAAACAATAATCATTAACTCGCTCACTATAAGAAATTGGTTAACTTACTTTTCATGTTAAAAACTAGAGGCTCACCTGAGCAGAATAACTCGCCTGGTTATTCATGCACAATTTGAACAAGATGAACTGTGAGCTAATGCACACTTATGATACCCCCGCATATATGTTCAATGTGTATAAAAACCAACTAAGTCGGCAAACAGGAAGTAGGAATCTGACGGGTCCAAAAACGCTTATCACAATATGGCATACCTATATGAAGCTTGTGACCAGATATAAGATTTCTGCCGTCAATAGTTGCTGAGAAAAATGCAACGAAAAATATCTTAGGACGGACGGATGGAAGGACGGACAGAGGTAAAAAAAAAGTCGATTGTTTCTGAGACAAGAACAGCCCATCTCTGCCATGTTTTTGATAGGAACAAAAATGAAGAATCTTTGTAGAGAACATCACATACATCATTAATACTACGGTGAATGTAACAAATCATTTGAACCTGTAGTTTCTCAGATTTTTATTTTCAAAGTTTAAGCCAATCAGAAACAAAAATTGCTCATGTAGAGGATGCTACCAACATCATTGGCACTACGTAAGAAGAGTTTGAAAATAGCAAAGGGGTAATCAGAATCCATAAAGGACAGACAACACAATGGCCAAAAGAATAAGTTTCACTTCATTTGGCTGAGGGGTTTCAGAGGAGAAGACTAAAATGTGAAAAGCTAACGGACGACAGACGACGGATGCCAAGTGATGGCAAAAGCTCACATTGCCTTTGGCAAGGCGAGCTAAAAAGGACAAAAATCCACAAAAAATTTACAGAAAACTAAAAATCGAGCAACATGAACCCCACTAAAATCCAGAGATGAACTTGAGTAAGCAGTTCCTGCTCCACCCATCATGTTACTCTAGCTACAAACCCATCAATAAATCATGAATGAATTAATCAATTGGCCCTGTAGTTTGAGAGAAGATTTTAAAAAGTTTCCGCCATTGAAAACCAAGAATTGTCCATGAAAGCCATGCTTTTTTTGTCAGATAGGAAATGAGGAATTTATGTGGAACCCTAACATACATTATGTGTACCAAACAACAAATCATTTAGTACTGGTTGTTTCAGAGGAGAAAATGGTTAAAGTTTCAGCCATTCAGAACCATGGTGGGTTTTTTTTGTGTGGGAGTTGTAAAGGATCCCATAAAAACATTACTGCAAAGGAATATTTCAGTTAGCCCAGTAGTTTCTGAGGAGATGATAAAGATGTGAAACACTAATGACAACAGATGGATGCTAAGTGATGGCAACAGCTTTAATACATGACCCTTTTGGTCAGGAGAGTTTAAAAAAAAAGTGAGTGTTGTTTAATGCCAAAATGAGCAATTTTAAAGTTATATAATGGCGAGTACAAGGTATTTTCAATGAAATGATGATGATGTCATTTTGTACTGGACCAAACGCTTAATTGAGTCTTTATAGTGCTAGCTCACTGAAACAACAGTCCGTGGGTATATATGTCACTCCACTCAGATACATTATCCTGATTTTGAGCTAACCTTAAAGCTGCATTCTTAGCATTAAATCTGCAAATACCACTTTAATAGTCTTTGGTATGATCTGACCGGGGCTCGAACCCACAATCTACTGCCCTCAAGGCGAGCAAGCTATCCATAACCTCACTGATGCAGTTTATTTACTTTTGATTAAACTCCAGCCAACAGGTGGTAATTTATAAAATTACTGAAAATGATAGGCTAAGCTACACTTTAAACAGTTCAATTTATCATGAATATAAGATAACAAAATTCTGATAATTTATTTTAAGAATTTGATCATACATAGAAAATAGAAAAGTTTGATCTTCAAACCTATAAAATAATCTCACATTTCTGTTTTTCAGTGCATAAAAAGATACAAAGTTATAAATGTCAATATTCCATACAAAATGGACAATTTATAATATTAAAAACTTTTTTTTCTTGCATATCGGTAATTTAACATACTGAATACACAACAATAAACAAATACCGGGTATCTTCATTTAGATGTGTGTTCATGAACCCTATCATTACACATGTCAATGCTACCCAAAATAATTATGAATGATTTCTCGCCAACTATGATCAAATGGTCTGATCAGGAAAAGAGGTGATTAGTACTTGTGATGTTACAATACCATGTGCCCAACAAAGCATAAACAAATCATTATCATGTACCTATAGTATACATTTCCACTCAACCTATCTTAAAATGTAGAGGTTTACCCCATATATAGACATTTCTATTTTTAGTCATGATGGCCATTTTGAATTGATGGTGGAGCTGTCCAATATAAAAGGTGACCACCCAAGTTTGGTTTCATTTGGCAGAGTGGTTTTCAGAGAAGAAAATTAAAATATGAAAAGCTAATGACAAACACAGAAGATGGTTGGTTGGTTGGTGTTTAATGCCACTTTCAACAATATCTCAGTTATATTGTGGTGGTCAGTTTTATTGGTGGAGGAAACCACAGTACCTGGAGAAAACCACAGACCTGCAATAAGTCACTGACAAAATTTATCCGATAATGTTGTATCGAGTACACCTCCTCTGAGCGGGATTCGAACTCACAACCTTAGTGGTGATATGCACTGGTTACACAGGCAGTTGTAAATCCAACTACCATACAATCACGACCATGACAAGCACTACTCAAAATAAAATAAAATAAAATTTATGTTCATAGAGATCTAAGCAAAATATAACAAAAGTAAAATGAACATCTAAATGTCTACTAATATATTAAATTAATATATATAGTCTATGTACAGTCTTCTTTAAATAATAACCTCTTTGTTATAGTTGTAAAAAAATCTTCAAAAGTATATGAATTTTAACAGTTAAAATGTTTAATCATTAATGAAACTATTTTTTACTCATTTGACAGAATTTGTGACTTTTTCTGATACAAATTAAAATAAATGTGACTGGTTCTAAACTATAACAGAACAATATAAACAAAACACTGATAAAAAAAAATGTGTTGCTATGGCACTATGAAATCAGGAATTACAACAACAAAAATCTGAACAACATTCTTTGAACAAGATACTAAAAATTGAATAAATAACAATTCAAATCAATTTACTATCAGCTTGCTAAAATTAGAAACCAAACATGTCTGAGCATTGATCAAATTTAGAATTATAACTGACTAGATGCAATAAGGGTTATCAAGTTTGACTCATTATAAAATAGAAATTTGTTATAAATTTTTTCATGCAAAGCTATAATATTAAGTGTCGCTCATTAATGGGTTTTTTTACATCATGCACAATATTATAAACTGAAGAGGGCATCCATATTTACAAGAAAATTAACAAAATCTGTCAAATTTTTTGACAGTTTTATTTTTATTTTCGAAACTTCAAGCACAAGTGAGAACTAACAACATATTTCAAATTGACATTCTAACATAACATAATTCAATGGCTATATAAATAATATCATGATAAAACTCATGATATATTTTAATTCGCACATGCGTATTGACAAACAAATTATAAATATCATTCCTAAGTGAATTCATGTATTCATACAGGACCGTGGTGCATATATAAAACATAAAAATTCTAGCTATCGCTCGGATAAAATTTTACGAAAAAAATAATGTTACCCATGTTAAAACTGGATACAGACTATGGCCTCCATGAATTATTTCTTCATTAAAATTGTGCTCATGAATACATCTCATTCTCTTGGATAAATATTAAACTGATTCCCCAATTGTTTAATATAGCACCATATTTTACAATTTGTTACAAGATTATTTCAGCATGATTGACATAAACCCTTCTTACATACATGTGTAGATACACAAAACTTATTATAATATAATTTATAGCATAATCGTAATTATTTATCGGTAATTTAGACATTGTTTTCTTTGATCTCATGGAGTGGTATAGTCAGTACCAATGAACTGAATCTGATACTGAAATTAAGAATTGAATCCATTTTTTTGTAGTTTTATTGGCGTGTAAAAGCGTGGACCAAAGCACATTTTGTATGAAGCGCTAGCACGCTTCATACAAAAAATGTGCCTCGGTCCACGCTTTAACACGCCTATAAAACTACAAAAAAAAAGCATTCAATTCTTATAATTACATTTAAATCACACCATTGCATATTGTCCATGTTGTTCCACCGGTGGATTTGCTTCCTTATCTTTTTCTAAAAGTCCATACAACTGACATAAACTTTTTCTTTGAGTTGTTATAATGATTGGAGATACGACACCTCCTTCAATCATATTTCCATCACCCTGTAAATATAAGTGAATATAAATCAATAAACATACTTTTGTATTTTGTTGTATTTGTGAACCACCAAGTTCCATAATTAAGTCCCCCGTTTGTGGCAAGGTGTACTGGATACAATATTATGTGATACAGTTTGTCAGTGACTTGTGGCATGTCGGTGGTTTTTTCCACCCATAAAACTGGCCGCCATGATATAACTGAAATATTGTTGAAGGTGCCATTAAACACCATACTCTAACCTTCACCCTAACCATAATTAAGCACACACATTTTTTGTCATTGTGGACAACATTTTTTCAGTAAGAGGGCAAGTTATTGGATCAATGATTCTTACACATGTATATGCTCAAATTTGTGAACCATTAAATCTACCCCAAAAAATAGAATACAGGAATAATAATGATTTCAAAAATATTCTTTCATCAACTACTTTATTCAACCTTGCAGCAGCCACAAATAAAGCACAAACTTTGTACATGATTATTTATAAAGAACATTCATACCATCTAACATCGTGAATGTGGTTTCTGAGTAGAAGAGAATTGAAATCTTAACTATTCAGAAAACCTAATTGGTCTTGATTGCATGGTACAGTAGACTCCACGTATTCGAATATCGTATAATAGAATATTAGGGATAAATGGATATGCTTGCAAAACACCAAACCATTTCTTGTGTTATTTATTAAAAAAAAACATCTTTATTTGCATATCGGATAGGTGAATATATCGGGTATATGGTTGAGGAAGTCCAGGTAAAAAGTTGGCAAGAATCGTAATAATCGAATATTTTTCTATATTTTGACAGGAAGTGGAAATTTAGAGGCTCATGGTGGCTAAATATTGAAAGCAAATTCATTATTCACTATTGTATTTTTATTCAATAAAGAAGTTTATAAAAATGTTTGTTCATATTTATTTATTTGAAATGATTGATGTACAAAAAATGTACATATTATGTCACGCTTTTGCACGTAGTCTTGAGCGTGTACAAGGTATAATTCTCGTCATCTCGACATGCCAATTTTGTTTTATTTCCACCAGAAAATGATATTCAATGATTCACGTGATTTCATTCTATAATCATATGTTTAAAAAATAAAATTAAGTCATTATTTCATTCCTATGGTATCTTCTTACATGTATTTATGCTAATATTGTTCATAGCGTCCTTTTCATTGTTTATGTCCGCCATTTTTATTTTACATGACATTGACATTGACAGGTAAGAAAATTAATATTTTCTAGATATGGCGTGTTTTTTTCTTTTTGGTATGAAATTGAGTTGTGAAATTTGTGATTTATATGAGTCAACAACTTAAATAAAAGTTTTCTGTAAGTTTTGGAAATATTTCAGGATCATCACAAGGTAGAGTTCATCGTAAGGTCATCTATTTATATGCAATTTGTAAAAGTTACAGTAGAAACAAAAACTTCTTAACTTTTTATTTAAAAAAAATCTATAAACACGATCTGTGTTAATTTTTTTTTATTTAAGTTGTCTGTCACATTACATTTTTTGTATCACAGAATTAAACTATCACGTGATCTCTTACTTACCGCTAATACAATGTACATGTGTATATATGTAAACAACATGTCATGTGCAGGACTGCATTATCTCCCTTTGATAAAAATACGTCAATCGGGTTTAAGAATATCAGGGATTATCTGATATTTTCCTCTGACATTTCCTCAATGCAAATAAGCGGATTTTACTGTAGTCGAATATACAACTACCCGTGCAATCAGTGCCTTTTACCACTAACGTTGTGAGTTTGAATCCCGCTCGTGGCGAGGTGCACTCAATACAACATTCTGTGATAAAGTTTGTCAGTGACATGCAACAGGTTGGTGGTTTTCGGCAGTTTCCTCCACCAATAAAACTTACCGCCATGACATAGCTGAAATATTGTTGAAAGTGGTGTTAAACACCATAACACTAACCTATTGAACATATATTTCAGTTTCTTTTTTAAAGGAATAATTGTTTTTATATTTTTTCTCGATCTTACAAGTTTGATGGGTTCCTTCTGTATACTAAGAGCATAAGGTTTAAATTCTTTGTCTGTTTCTCTACATTTCATTGTAACACCTTGTTGTTGAAGCTGCTTACTGCATACTGGATGTTCAAATCTCTCCTAAAGTTAAATAATATATATAATGACTCAATTGTGTGTGGTTTCCATAACAACAATGGCTATCATAAACGAAACTGTATTTGTTGGTAATTTATTTTCATAAAGTTTGTGAGGATAAAATAAAATGTGATCACATATGATCCAGAAATTTGTAGTTAATACAATCAATTGTGATAATCATGAAATCTCAAAAATTAAATCTCTGCAAAAATAGTACTGTGTAATACATGTACAAAATATCAAAATATAGTCTGATTTACAGTACAATGTATTCCTGTGAAAAACATTCCACAATTTATTAACCAATCAAATACTGCATTATATATTCTAAGGATTCTCAATGCATTCAAATTTGAAAGACAAGTGACTTCTCTTTCAAAGGTTGACAAGTAGAAATGGAGATCCCCACTTAATCCCCTGTAACACAAAATGCCAGTTGGATTCAGATGTGAAATGATGGAAGAACTACTCATCTTTTGGAGACATCACCTGAATCAAGTATACAACTAATTTAGAAGCATTTTATAACTAAAATTTCATTACTCTATAAGTTGGTATATGAAGGGAAAGTGTGAGATTATTCCAGACATCAACAAAAATTGTGCAGCACAAGCAATTACCTAATCACTTTACCATGTAATAATAGTAGTAAAGAACATGTATGTACAAGACAGCCACTTAAATATGCAGTTACACACAGATCATTTTATGTTTTTTTTACCAACTTTAAACACTATAATTATCTTACTAACACCACACAAGGACAAAATAGTTTTCAATGTTGGAGATATCTGTAAGGCATGTTTAGCTCTAGTGACAGCTACATACAGAAGATTTCCTTCATCCATATTAACTTCTCCTGAAAGAGTCGATTGTTATTTATTTTTAAGAAATGTTACACAACATTAACATAAAACATAAAGTTAAAAAACTGGTGACTACCAATTTGCTAAAATATCACAAACGAACAGTAGGAAATTGATCTATTTACTGACTGTTGTTAAATGCTATGTAACAGTATTTCAGCTTTATTCAGTGAGTGAGTGATTGTTGTTTAATGCCAAGTGAGCAATTTTTCAGCTATATCATGGTGAGAACAAGTTACATTTTTTTTTATTTTCCAGCCATTTGCCATCTTAAACCTAAAGCATAAACTGTACACAACTATCTTATGATGGTTCATATAGAGTTCAGGTTCATTAACTTTTTTGTAGTTTTTAATACACATATTCTCCACATGATCGACTGTTTGATTTTCCCATAAGTAGGAAAAGGTGTAAATTCAGTCAAATACTCTACAGTAAATACATACTAGCATTTGGTGGCATAGCTTGAGCAATTTCTGGTATATGACGGAATAACATTTGTAGGATAGGATTAACACCATAATCATCAGTAACTTTAACTGTACTAAACTCTAGTCCTTTGGCTTTATGTGCAGTAGAAAACAAAAAATCTGTAAACAAAAAAAAACAACTGTCAAATTGTACAGTATACATGTAACTCACTACTGCTACCTTTTGCCCTAAATATGATTTTTTTTGTACACAGAGGTTCAGATCATACATGTTAATATCAGTGGCCAAGACATTTTATCAGACTTCCATCAAATGGTTTTCAAGCTTAAATGAAATTTCAAAATTACTGTAATTGCTGCTTGCATTATAAATGCAACTTGGTGCTCAATAGTTTCTATCCTATACCAATTGTCCTATTTTTGGTCAATTGAATAAATGAGGGTTTTTTTCATGAAATTCTTTTGACATAACAGAATGCCATTTATACAGCTTTGCAGATAATTAAAGTAGATGCTTTATCAAAGGCTACAATTTAGTTATAAAAATGTAATTGCAGAGCTAATGAAAGCTAAAGTTGATCCAAGACACAGCCAAGTCAAATATGAATCAGTTTTAGAAATACAATGTATATGTATTCAACTTCTCTTAACCAATAACCATCATGACTAATCTGTCTAAACCAATCACTATCGAAACCAATAGTTTTGTTCAGAATAAAACATACACTTGAATTAGATATTTTATAATACAATCTTTCTAATTCAGTAACAGTATATACATGTCTGACTGTACTCTCATCTTACCAGGGCCGTCGTGGTCTTGATCGTATGGTAGTTGGATTTACAACTACCTGTGCAATCAGTGCCTATCACCACTAATGTTGTGAGTTCATGGTGAGGTGTACTCGATACAACATTATGTGATAAAGTTTGTATTGACTTGAGACAGGTCCATGGTTTTCTCCTGGTACTCCAGTTTCCTACAATAAATCTCACCGCCACGATATGACAAAAATATTGTTGAAAGTGGTGTTAAACACCATAATCCAAACCAACAACTCATCTTACCTGCTACCTTGTTATCTTTGACACATTTATTAAGTATTCTGCTGATATGACTGAGTAGATTCACATGATGTGTGCGTACTATTTTTATCTTCCCAGACAGTTCATGGTCTTGCGTCTTTGAAGCATACTTCTCCAATTCTCCAAGATTTGAAAATTTTTTGATCAATCTGTCTTGTATTGTTCTACCCTCTGAAACAAACAGTAATCTTTAATGCAGATTTGTATAACAAACAATGTAAAATTAACACACAATTGTTTTTTCTGAAGACCTGAGCCAAGTAACAAAGCAGGAGACCATTTTCACATTTCCCATTTGATTCTAAAATTATATGTTTTAATAGGAGTTATTTCCCTTTCATGCAGGTCAAAAGGGTAAATTTTCATGCAAATTTTGTAAACATTTTGTTCATAATCTGTACAAAATTTCACTGTTGTAACAACCTGTGAATTTTCTTTTGGAATTAAAATTAGATTCTTATTGTATTTTACAAGGTTCAATGCCTACGAATTATTATAAAATCATACTCAAAATCTTTGTACTAAAAAATTATTTACAGAATATGGGAAAAATATATGTTATTTTCGTTGAACTTTGCATGAAATATGACCCTTTTCCCCACATTAAAGGGAAATAACTCCAATAAAAATATGTAAAAAATATAATTTTATGATCAAGATGGAAATCTGCAAATGGTCTATTGCTATTTATACTGCAATCGTTCTATTTGAGCATTCAAAATGTGTTGACAGTATATTTACAAGTGATAAACGGTCACTGACCGTTTATAACATTTAGAAATTAGTTGGGGCCTCTTGGGGGTAACTAACTTTTTAAATAATTTGAATATTGGTAGTAATATCCATTAATGTCACTAATGATTGCAGTATAAAGACAATAACAGTGCATTGACTCGACATAAAATTCTATATGTATTCGGCACGAATCTGGGAAAATGCTCGGGTAACCCTCGCATTTTCCCAGATTCTAAGCCTCATCCGTATATCGATTTTATGTCAAGTCAATGCACTGTTATTGTCTATATATACACCTCGCCAAAAGTTAAGCAACACCCGATTATTTTTAAATAATATTTTTTCAAGGAATAAAAAAATAACCAAAACATCTATTAAATGGACTGGGTTTATGATTTTATTAAACAAGTAAGTGCATTCTAAGTACAAATTATAAATTTGGACATTTTAAAGCTTGTTTAGAAGAGTAATACTCAGGGGGGAAATGTGTGTAAAATGGCAGTAAAAAAAACTCAAAAAAAGTTTCACCTAAATCTGATATTTGTAACAAAATTGTTTGCATGTTTACAACAAATCATGTTTAGAACTCAAAATTGACAATTTAAGACTACATTTCAATACAAGTGTGATCAGTAATGCGTGTAACTTCCACGCTTCCGGAAATGTTCGTCAACACATCGTCTCATGCTTTGAACAAGGTGGCGTAAAGTTCTCAAGGGTATACTTTGTCATTCCTGGACCAAAGCATCATGCAATTCTTGTAAATTCTGACATGCTGGAACCCGATCATTGATTTTCCGTCCAATATCATCCCATAAATGTTCAATAGGGTTCATATCCGGTGACATTGCTGGCCATGGAATACTGTCAATTGACTCCTGACGCAAATAATCACTAACGATCCATGCCCTGTGTGGTTTAGCATTATCGTCCATGAATAGCGGTCTTCTTGCAAGACGATGATGTTGTTGCGATATTTTTGACCTGTCATGGTACCGTTCAGAACGTAGAGGTCCATTTTGCAGTCAAAAGAAAAACATCCTCACAGTCACACCTCCGCCACCAAAGGCTGTTGTCCCTAAGATGTGTTGTTCCCTATATGCTGTATTCTTCGGTCGCCACACCCGCATGCGGCCATCAATGTGGTGTAGAAGGAACCTACTCTCGTCTGACCAATGAACTCTATGCCATTGTCTCAAATTCCAATTACGATGGTCACGTGACCACTGGTGTCGAGCATGACGATGTCTTTGAGTCAACAAAGGTCTTTTGATTGGTCTTCGGCCTTTTAAACGTGCGCAATTGAGTCTGCGGCTAACAGTTCGTACACTCACACGGCCATGAATCGCCCAGTTGTCGCGTAATCGATGTGCAGTCGAAAATGGACGACAACGAGCTGATTGCGATAGTGCTCTGTCATCTCTGGGTGATGTTTTATGTGGCCTACCAGAACGATCACATTCTTTAACGGTCCTTGCTTCTCTATAGCACTTCAAAAGCCTGGATATAACACTGTGTGACACCCCAAACTGATCAGCAATCTGTGCAGACTCAATCCAGTATTTCGCATGCCAATGACTTGCCATTTCTGTTCAAGTATTAACGTACGTCTAGGCATCATCAAAATGTGAATATGAATGGTATACACCGACAACAACAGCACGAGAAACACGTTACGTTTAATTGCACGAAACTGGCAAGGCGAAATCTGATGGGTTGCATAGTAAAACCGTTTTTTTATACATAAAGAAAATTAAATCGCTAAGTGAAAATTTACCTGTCGATTAAGAATAGATGAAAGAATAATATGGTAACAAAACAACAACAAATTTGACTTTAAAACAAAAAATATTAGCAAAATGATATAGGTGTTCCTTAACTTTTGGCGAGGTGTACATATCAGGACAGCATGTTGTTCTCTTTTTTTTTCAATTACACCTGTAAAAAAAGGAACTCTGGATGAATTGGATTCCTATGCAACTTCATATCTAGTTCTAAAGTGTAAAACTATAAATTTAACCTGTCTAATCCAAAAAAAATCAGTTCGTTCTATGGTATTTAGCTTGTACAGGTTCCACTGTACTTATAAAGGGAAACAACTCTTAAATATAACAAACCTTTCTGTCTTTGTTCAGGACCGATCATTAATGTATAGATATCTTGTAACATTGGAAAACCAAACCCATCAGTTCCCTGTAAACAATAAATGGACATTACAACAAATTGTAACTCAAACAGTTTGAATGTTCTAAAACTGTTGTTGTGTTATTATATGCATACAAAAATGGTACGTTTAAAAGAATTTTTTGACTTTTCAACTATCATAAAAACTCATTATTATGTAATTACATTTTAAATTTCAGCTCATTCAAACTTAAAAAAAGAAGTTTTTACCATTTAAAGAAATGTATGTATATGTTTAGTAATGGCACAGGCAGCTATCTTGAATGGAAGGTAAAACTGTTGGATACAGCAATGTGTCCACCCAAGGATCAACACAATGTTTGGCTTAACTTGGCTTCAGAGGAAATTTTAAAATTAATTTTTGGTCAAAATAGACATAATTGGCATAGTTTCCAAATATTGGCAAAATTACAAATTCCACAGAAAAAATGAATTACAATTCCACAACTCTTTATCATATAATTATATGCTAAATTTTAGTTCCTTCTTAATTAATACAATGTTTAAGCAGTTTTCAACATTTAAAGCAATTTCCACTTTTAGTAATGACAGCCATAGTGGAGGGAGGACGGGTCTGTCGGACCATCTAAGTACTTGGTGCAGTGGTTTCAGTGGAGAAGATATATAGGGTCTAACACCGGGAGAGTAAAATCTGTGACACCCGAGGGTAAGATTTAAATCGTATCGGACGAGGCTTGTCCGAGTCTGATACGATTTAAATCTTACCCGAGGGTGTCACAGATTTTACTATCTTGCACCTTTTACGGTGTTTGACTCTTTTTCTCACCCCTTTCTACCGTGTCAATGTTTGTTTACTTTTTGTGTAGTTTTGGCGCATTAATTTGCGAACTGTATCACAGGCCCAAAATGCCACGTAATAAAATAAAACAAGATTTTCATGTTACAGCTTTAAAGAGGTTCAAAATAATAAAGTTAACACACTTGTGAAAGATTCTACAATAACAAAATCTTACACCTTTTATGATGTTTGCCTCTTTTTCTCATCTCTTTCTATCGTGTCAATATTTGTTTACGTTGAGAAAATATAGAGTGCTCTCCCTTGTTCAGTAACTAACGTAACTAACGTGTAAATAACAAAAATTACCTCCTTTTTGACCAAACTGTCAAACAACTTTTTTACAGGCATTTATCGCTGTTGTAGTAGCATTTATATAATATATTTATAAAATACATTGTATTTTATTGTGAAATACATTTAAAATACTTCCAAGACACTATAAATCAACAATTTAATTCAACAATGGAAAACAATTTTGCGGGAAAAACGGCGTGTAGCTTGTCTTACCCTGGAGCCGGGGTAAGATAGAAAAATCTTTTTCACCTAAATTAATGGACTACTTTATCCAAGGGGTGAGAAATAAGTATGAAAAGGTAATAATGAAGATGGACACTGCAAGATGCTAAAATTTAACTTGGTCATTAGTCAGGTGAGCTAAAAATCTGTTCTTAAGATTACCCCAACAAATCCAACTTTGAAGTCTCCGTCACTGTAACAACATTTCTTTACTGCTTCATTAAACACAGTAAAATTACTTCTACATATTATTGCAACTTGCCCAATTGATTTACCATTGACTTCACCTGTAAAAACAAAGTAAGATTATATTAAAACACAGTAAAATTATTTCTACATACTGTAGCTTGTTCTACTGGTTTACAAATCAATTGTGTATTATAATCATCTTCAAACCTGGAAGAATATTATACACAAGGAATCACTAACATTATACACTTATTTTAGACTTGTATATCAATTCTAGTATGACGTCCTTCATTGGCTATATGAACAATGCCTTGAGGGACGAGGACCTTAGTTTTAATGATAATAACACTGCTTTATAGGAACTGTAAATTTCAATAATAAATATATCTAATTAACCATCTCAGTGCAGAAACACTGACTACTGGGCGGTTGATATCCTCGAGGACTAATAGCCTACCAGCAAAGGTATCACCAGTTATAGTAATAAAAACGTAGATAACCCAGTAATAGTAATAAAAACGTAGATAACCCAGTAATAGTAATAAAAACGTAGATAACCCAGTTATAGTAATAAAAACGTAAATAACTGGAGTTATAGTAATAAAAACGTAGATAACCCAGTTATAGTAATAAAAACGTAGATAACCCAGTAATAGTCATAAAAACGTAGATAACCCAGTTATAGTAATAAAAATGTAGATAACCCAGTAATAGTCATAAAAACATAGATAACCCAGTTATAGTAATAAAAACGTAGATAACCCAGTAATAGTAATAAAAACGTAGATAACCCAGTTATAGTAATAAAAACGTAGATAACCCAGTAATAGTCATAAAAACGTAGATAACCCAGTTATAGTCATAAAAACGTAGATAACCCAGTAATAGTGATAAAAACGTAGATAACCCAGTAATAGTGATAAAAACGTAGATAACCCAGTTATAGTAATAAAAACGTAGATAACCCAGT
>MJUT01061919.1:303312-340385 GCA_002080005.1 Gigantidas platifrons
TCTCTTTTGGTCATTGTGTTGTCTGTCCTTTTGTCTCTTTTGGCCATTGTGTTGTCTGTCCTTTTGTCTCTTTTGGCCATTGTGTTGTCTGTCCTTCGATTTACAGTTTCTGGTTACCCCCTTGATATCTTCAAACTTTTCTTACATATTTGTTGGTATTGTCATTCATTTCATCCTAAATTTACAAGAATGTTAGCCAGTCATGACTACCTTAAAATTTCGAATCCAAAAATCTGTAAATTTAAAAACAAAAAAGGTTACTGGTAGATGCAATTGGTATTGAGTTCAAGGGTTAGGGTTATGGTGTTTAATGCCACTTTCAACAATATTTCAGTTATATCCTGGCGGTCAGTTTTATTGGTGGAGGAAACTGGAGTACCTGGAGAAAACCATTGACCTTCCTGAAAACACTGACAAACTTTCACATAATGTTGTATCGAGCACACCTCACATGAGTGGGATTCGAACTCACAACGTTAGTGGTGATAGGCACTGATTGGTTAGGTAGTTGTAAATCCAACTACCATACGATCACGACAATGACAGCTTAGTATTCAGTTCAAATAGGCTTCATACTAGTACGGTACTTACAAAATGATCACATACATTTACAATATTATTGTAACATGGTCCTATCTTACCCCATGGACTAAACAATCAGTAAGCCTTTCTTCTATGAGGGCTTTAGCCCAGTTATATTTCTTGTGTCTCTGTAAACACTGCAACATGTTTGTAGCTGTTACTGGTTTGAATGACTTCACGTATCTACCAAAACAAAATCAAATAAATGCTGATATAAAAATATTTCCTCTTGACTCTACAAATACATTGTTCCAGACTATACACATAGGGTCTGGACCACAAGCATTTTTCTAAATATTTGTATGGTCGGACTGTAAACAGACAGTCTTGGAATTTATTTTATATGTAATATTTCAGTTTTAAAATGTACTTTATTTAATCGCCATGTCAGTTCTATCATGGATTGCATTCAACAATACACGTGTATTTCAATTTTGATATACTGATATATATGTACACAACTTCTCAATTATTTTCATAATTATTTTCAAATACATCTAAACATTGAATGCTAAGTTAGTGAAAGCTGTTTTATATTTCTGTTAAAATCTTTTAATTAGCGTAATAAGAAAATTGATATTGATCAAGATTTTTGTTTTTGGAAACATAGTGCCAATCTCACTAAAAAAAATAATAACCTTATAAGTCCAGTTAAGTAATCTGTGGCTCTGCAAATATTGTTTTTCACAAGAATCTGTTTAACATCAGCTACGGTTCCTGGTATATTTTTCTTTAATCTGTGGTATTTCTTCTTCCATGGAACAAACTATAAATAAGCATCACATATGTACAAAAGTCAGATGTAAAAATGGATGAGTTCCAGTAATATTGTATTCATGTACATGTGTTCATAATTTCGTCCCTAAAACATGTTATGTACTTTGCACAAAATAATTATTCATGATCTTTTTGGAAAAAGTGGATGAAAATTAAAAATTATATATACCGGGTACTCGGTACATGTATCTTCCAAATATGTACAATTTCAGAATTTAGGCCCCAATTAGATCCCTTTTTGGAATAAAATAGCTAAATATTTTTATGGCCCATCAATAACCCCAAAAAAGATGACCAATTTGCATTAAAATTGGATGAAAAATAAAAAAATGTTCAAATTTTGGAAATTGGCACCATGTACTTTCAGTCAAGGTTATCTATGAAACCGTACGAAATAGAGGAAAAACTGCCACCATATTACTGCCAGCTCTCAGTACAATCAATTCAAAGCAAAAAAATAACAAAGAAAAAAATGAATGAACATTTTTTTTGAATTTCGGGCAATTTTAGTCTGTTTTTCAAAATAAAATGGATAAAAAATTCCATGTGCCATTGACAACCATAAAGATGATCAGGCAGCAAAAAATAAACTAGAACTACAGTTATCACACAGAAAACATTGTGCCTACTGATAGACAACAACAACAGACCCATTAAATAATATGACAGCAAATACATTTTTGTATTGTATAGTACAGTTTATATTTATAGATTAATACATGGCCTTTTTCATATTGCCCTTTTTATCAGCACAAGACCTTGATATCGGCCCCGAGGGCTAATAACAAGGATAATACATGTATGACAAAGGCTATGTATTAATCTATCTATCACATATTTTGCTTGGGCAGATAACATGTTATTGCCCAGGAGGCAAATAACACGCTGCAAATTATGGGTTCATATAATTACCCAAAGGGACCATATAGGTATTCAAAATAACAATTTAAATGTCAAATAAACCCTTTAAATTATATAATTTAGTCATGCTTTATGTTTGTCAAAATACAAGCGGTCATTTTTGTCGCCTTATTTCCGTTACTTTCTTTGATGAAGAGCTTCTTAGAAACATTGAATTTCCACTCAATGTCTGTATTGCAGTTCAGTTTTTTGTTTTTACAATTAAATAATTTATAAACAACGGTTTGGTTTTGACCGACACATTAATCAATATTTGATCATATTTATTAATGAATACCAATGATTGGCGATGATTGGCTTTTTCGTAGTTCCGCTCAGGTTTTGTAGTCCAAGCCGAGCTTTCGTATACCAAGCACTGTCACGCAGTAACTGTTGTCTTTAAATAAATGATCAAACATTAAACTTATTTACTAATATAACAGATACAATTTCAAATAAATGTCACTATATTTTTTTCAGTAGTAATATGTATCCATTTTAGAAGGTCAAGATTCAGGTAATTAAATCAAAATGATTAAATACACATCTGAAGAGTAAATTTAATGTCAAATACACAAATTAATTACACATTCTTATTCTAATGACAATCAAAGTATATTTTATGGTCCCTTTGGGTACATTTTAGGTCCCTTTGGGTAATTACAATGTACATGTATATGGACTGCAAAATATGCTTTTACACATGCAAATGAGGCGTTATTTCAACAAAATATGTGAAAATAACATTTATCAGTACAATGTAAACTTAATAATCACCAACAATTGCCTTGAACTGCTTTCATGTGGCTTTGGCTTTCCATTTTACCAAAATTTCACCTTTTTGTTAAATAATTTAATACTACATGTTATATGCTGTTGAGCATCCAAATTCATCTGAGAAATGTTTGTATCAGAAAACTCATTCAGCAACATACTTTTGTTAACAGAAATTGAAGAAAAACTAACATTTAGTAACACTGGAAAATTCCAGTGCATTCTAGATTTATATCCCTGAAATGAATCGTTATACATTTTTGTACATGTACCAACTGAAATTAAAAACATTTTTCTCTAAATTAGACATACCCGTTCAGATGAAATGATTTGATTCCATCTACAACAAACTCTGTTGCTGTTCAAACACAGATCTAACATAGGGAGCTGAGCAAAAATTATCTCCAACAATTCATCTGGTAAATTGTCAAAATAATCTATTAGTGGTTTCTCTGCTGTAGTTTTAAAACTTGAACTGGTACCCAATAAACCATACTTTTCAGAAGCTATGTCAACTGCCGTGCACAACATATCATCATCTTCAGAGCTGATATTACTAATACTTTGCCTGGTTTCTTGTTTTACAACATGATCTTTTGGTTTCATCTTATTAGAGGAACGTTTGCTGTTTGTCCTTTTACCTTTTCCATGTGCTATTTTGTTTGACTGATATTGCTTTTGTCCTTCAAACAGCTGTTTAACAACTCTGTTGTCTTTCACACTGATTTTACTTCTTTTGGTTTGTGAATTCGAAGAAGACGGACTATCATCGTTAATGTAAATAGTTGAAGAACCCTCAAGTTTTTTTATTGGAGAAAACATTTTGACTGGAGAACTGTAATCAATTTGTTCATATTTTAAAGGTGAAGAAATAGGACTATCTGATATAACAATTGTTCCACTCTTTGACAGATTTTCATTTCTCTTCAAACGTTCTTGTGGCGGTGTTACAGAAGAACCAGTTGGAGTTTCAGATGATGAACATGAAATTTGGTCTGATGCAACAAAAAAATTTGTAATAGATTTTTGAGTAGAATCTTTAGATTTGAACATTTTTTTTCTTGGACTTTGCACAGGCGTAGTTGGTGTGGTTGATTGGTTCACATCAAAATGGGAAGACAAATCTGGATTGTCATTATGAAGTTTGGCTGCTGATGTAAATCCACCGAATTTCCCATCTACAAAACTAGATACCAATCCTGATTTATATGATGAATTTGTGTTTAAAACATGGTTTTCAGTTTTTGTTTCTACATTTGATTTAGGGTGATGATTTTTTGAAATGTATGGTTTATATTGATTCTTCTCATTTTTTATTGAAAAACGACTGTTTCTTTTTCTTTTTGCTTTTGGTTGTAAATGTGATATGTTTATGTCTTTGTTAGGGAGTTGGTTCCCCAATGCCAATCCTTTACCACCTTCTGCAGATTGTGAAAATGTCTGGCACATTTCAGTTGTCATGTGAATCTTCCTACGTTTTACTGGATTGTTGGAAGACATGATAAAATCGTCTACCGAGTCTTCTGATGGATATACTTGTGGCATTGGATCATTAGACTTCATGGACCTTTGTTCCATATGGTGATCATCTTTCCTCAGACTCAGAGTTTGGGTGCAAGATTTTGCGTTACCACTTTGTGTTTGTACTTCTTTACACATGCCAAGTTTTTCTTCATCACTAATTTGTTTGTCCATCTTATCAGTATCTTGGTATTACCGTAAATTAGTTTGTTACTTGAATCGTTTAATAGTAAACTCGCAATCTGCTGTTGTCGTTTTCAATTTCATTTCAAACACGACCACCATTTTTAGTTGTTTACAACAAACCGGACCAGTTTCGATAAATCTCCGGATATTATTTTTACTTCTGATGGGGCGTCACCAGTTGTTTTCTTTCCAAATGTACACTTGGACAATTTTTGTACATAAATCTAAAAAAAATATAGAGATAATGTTGTAAACAAAGATATCTGCATTTTAATACAGGCATCGTCACAGACGTGTATTAAATGACCCTTCAAAAGTTGTGTATATGTATACATTTCCCTTTTCTGTATTTTTAATATGAGAAAGTTGGCTCATAATTTTATTTATGTAAGTTAATTTTATTTTTTCTAAAAATTCTGAATAAGATATATCAAGAGTTGGCAAATTAAATAAGTTTCTCATCTGAAATACAGATTTAACCCAACTTGTGTTATTATGATTGAATAACCGTGTTTGTCTTCTTCAAATGCTGACCGAAGTAGATCATATTTACTGTCATTATTTTCTTCTAATTGTACCAGTCTAGTAAAATATCTAAACATAAGATTAAAGGCTTTAAAACAAAGAGGAAACAATCCAAGTTCTGCATGTAAAGCTAAATTAGAGGTCTTTCCATGAACACTAAGAATATTCAAAAAAGGGGTCAACTCCACGGGAACCCCGGGGTATATAAATGGGACCGAGAGCTTCTTCAGCTTGAAGGGGCGTCCGTCGGTTGTGCGGGATGTATAAATTAACAAACAACCCGTCATTCGGATGAGACGTAAATAAAACCGAGGTCCCGTGTTGAGAGATTGCCACCCTCTTCGCACGTTAAAGAACCCAGTGTAACAGCTCATTATGAGTATTATGCTCATGATGAGTGGTTCATAAGAGACCTGTTGCACTGGCAAAATTCTGCGTCCCTACCCATCACATTTCTTAGTTTCGATTCCCGTGGCGTTTAAATTATTCTCGTCCTGAATATAGCTGAAAAATTGCTCGCTGGACGTTAAACACCAATCAATCAATCAATCAATCAAAACCAAGAATATTCTTCATCATCATATTTTAAATAAATATATTGAGATATCTACATTTCATATAGAGCTACATGTACGGTTGCAATTTCAATACTATATTATTTCTAACAGAGATAACCCAATTATTAAAAATGAAGATTTTTAGATACATGGTATCTCTAATTATCAATAGATAGACATATTGGCCTATAGATGCGTTTTAATATGATATAGCTGTAAAAAAATATATATATGTATATTGTATATGTACGACACGGATAGAAACCCAAGTGTCATATTTATTTGGTGGTCGTCGTGGGTGTGATATGGTAGCTGGATTTAGTGCCAATTAGAGGTGTTATGAGTCTTCCTCTCTTCACGAATATAGCTGAAATTCTGCTCAAAAGGACGACAAAGTGGAACTTTGTACAAGTGGACAAAAATATTGCTATTGAAAAGATTACCAATTTGGTCATCTAGTCATATCAGATTCGGAATTTATTGCTAAACTGTGGACCTCCCTATGGTCTGACCAACCTCGAGACAGTAGTGTGGATTTAAATCATAACTGGACAAATATACCGGTATTGTAATAGGAAAATATGCATTATTTTTCAAAGTTGGTAGTCATGCAGTTCATGTCCGACTCGAATGTTAGGCCTATACTGTGGATCTTCCTAAGGTTAACCCACCCAGATCTTTAGATTTGTTTTATATCTCTTGAAAGTGGACAAACGTATTGCAATAGGAATGCATTTACTAGTATGATTTTCCGCAGTAAAAAAAAACTTTACG
The DNA here is from genome assembly GCA_002080005.1 of Gigantidas platifrons. Taxonomy (NCBI): domain Eukaryota; kingdom Metazoa; phylum Mollusca; class Bivalvia; order Mytilida; family Modiolidae; genus Gigantidas; species Gigantidas platifrons. The sequence goes on from MJUT01061919.1 coordinate 309,909, forward strand.
AAACCAAAAGGGTATTCAGAGGAGGCAAAGAATAATGAGGGAAAAACAATGCAATTTCCAAAGAAAAAGGGTCCAATGTCAACAACGGTCCACAAAGTACTAGGCAGAAAACTCAAGATTGGGCAACACGAACCTCACTAAAAAAGGGCTCTCAACTCAGGTGCTACAGAAGGGTATGCAATTCCTGTTCCGCTAGTGGAATCCGCTGTGTTTAATCATGCTAAAAAAATGCGGTGACAAGTCATGAACGAGGAAAGAAGGAGTGTATTGTGACTATGACAAACGGAACATATCCGTGGTCATCTGTGACTCAGATATTCCGTTCGTAATGGTAATACAAATTGCAAAACTAACGAGGACGTCGTAAATAAGTGATGATTCCAACCTAACTAGCACTGAGGACATCGTTCGTTTGGTATCTCCATTGTTAGAAGCAACCCTCTATGATGGATATCCTGGAAGAAAACATAAACTCCAGAATGTCGTAGCAACTGAGATATACATGTACATTTGTGTGTATACTTAATATGCAAAGGGAAATTTGTCATGTCACACACGAATTTAGGACATACATGTATTTCGTGGGCCTTCAAATGGTTAACACACACGTATTTTGTGCCAGGCAAACTTTTAGAAAGTAGCTAAGCCTTAAGTGGGTAAAATTATTGCAGTAGGGACAATATTCAAAAGTATGTCATTAAGTCATGTAAGACTCTAACTTTACCAAAATCGGCTAAACGTTAAAGGTTACCTATGCCCGAGTGAAATGAACAGTAGCTTTAATAATAGTTGCCTTATTTATAATTAGGAACTAACTGTTAATTTCAATAATAACCATAGATTATAAACCATGTTAGTTCCGAAGCATTGGCTAGTTTGAGGATGACACTTTCTGGGGCTAACTTTGGGCTTCTACTGTGGACCTTACAAGGATTAACCGCTTTGATTCAAACCCTAAGCGGATAAAAGTATTTACACAAGGAAATATATATAATGATGATCCTGTTTTTTTGTCTACATTTATTGAGTATTTAGATAAAAACTTATTATCAAGAAAAGAAAAGAAGATTATTTAGAGTAAAGAAGACTATAATTATTTTTAATGATTTTTAATATAATAAATATATTCATAAATAGTATCCTCTTTGTGGCTGACTGACTCTTTCCTCCGTATTATTTCTCTTTGTTTTCCTTGTGTTGTCTCCAAATAATGATTAAAATTAGTGTGAATGATTGTAAATGTTGATGTATGAATGATCTTCATGTTGTTGATTAATATGCCCATTTTGGGCCCTATGATTAGGAAATAAAATTCTTATTCTATAATGTTCGAAAGTTGGTCATGACAGACTAGAACTTTTGGCGTTTTGCCATGTTTAACGGGTCCTCCAATGGTTAACCCACCCAGACCAAGGAGGGTCGTCGTGGCCGTGATCGTATGGTAGTTGGAATAACAACTCCCTATGAAATCAGTTCCTATTACCACTAATGCTGTGAGCTCGAATCCCGTTCAGGCGAGGTGTACTCGATACAACATTATGTGATAAAGTTTGTCAGTGACTTGCGGCAGGTCGGTGGTTTTCTCTGGGTACTGGTTTCCTCCACCAATAAAACTGACCGTCACTGAAATATTGTTGAAAGTGGCGTTAAACACCATAACTCCCTTTGGACCAGGTTATTCTATGGACAGTAGTTTCTATCTAAATGACAAAAGTATTATCGTAGGAAAATATAATTTTCAAAGTCATGTCGTACTCACGATTTGTGCTTCCAACCCAAATCTTTAGACAGGTCAACTTTGATGTAAATCCCAACTTCGGAAAAATTATTACTGTAGGAAAACATTTATGATATTTCAGAATTGGTCTTCAGGACATGACAGACTCGAAATTTCCGCTTCTTTGTTGGGCTTTTTGAGAGTGTACACAAGATCAGCTATGAAAGGCCAAGCTATGGCCAGTAGTTTCTATCTAAAAAGCAAGTGGGAAATTTATTGTCGTATGAAAATATGAATTCTCCAAGTTTCATCTCCAAATCAAATCATACTCGAGATTTGGGATATATAGCTACTATTTAGAGCTTTCCAATTGTCAGCTCATGTTCTATTTTGTATTTGTATATATATATGCTTCCGACTTTTAATAAAAATCACTTACTTTGTGGTAAATCCCAACTGTGCAAAAAAAAATATTGGGCTTATATTTTGTGTTTTTCAAGAGATAATACAACACGGTCATTGGTCCAGAGTGATCTATGAAATATGTAAATTCTAGTTACGTCCCAAGTGGACAAGAGTATCGCCGTAGGAAGTTTATGTGATTTTCCAAAGTTGTTCATAAAGTCATGTCAGATTCGAACTATGAGGATCGACGTCTATTGTGGGCATTCCCGTGGATAAGCCTTCCAAACCTTTGGGCCTGCATGACCAAACTCTAGCTAGCAGCTTTGATTTAAATCCAAACCAGGGGCGTAGCTTACTATGTTATTCTACCTAGGCAAGGGGTCTGGGGGCTGCCTGAAACCCCCATTGGGGTACAGGGGCAAAGCCCCTCATAAGCAATTTTGAGCAATTTAGAGTATATTTGGGACCAGTTTTGCTTCAAAATAGTCATAAAAATATGTCACAGCTATACACAATTGTACATTCATAATGGTCATCTAACATGTACAACTTAGTCCAAGAAACTTTGTTAATTGCCGATTCAAAAATATTATGGATTGCATTAGACAAAATCACACATATAAACTTGAACATACTATGTTCATGATTGCTATACAGGAACAGCACCTTATAATTGCTGTTCTTCATCTTGAAGTTGCAATGAGGCCTAAACCCTTCAACTATGAGTATAATATTATGCCTCACGGCAAGTTCAAGACTGCCTCTAATGTGCTTTTTGCTTTGTTTTGTTTGTTGGTTATAATTAGTTGGCTAGAAATCAACAGATAAAGAACTTATTTATTGTACACAGACAACTGGTAATTTGAACATTGAACAACTGTTAGTTAGTACCAATGAAGTCTCACTAAAGGTGCAAAGCTCTGATTCTGCGACTCCCACTTGCATCAAACTTATCTAACACACAGACCCTGTCAACATCTTTATCCTTGTGGATGTGCAACAGTGCTAATCCATTTAATCTGTCCTCGGTCATTGTGGTCCTGTTCCAAATTTTAAGCCCATGAACATGGAAATAAAATTTAAGTGTCTTTATATTTTTTTTTGCATATATTTTTTACAGAGGCTGCTGCCTCGGTTGCCTCAACCTAAGCTACGCCTTTGCAAACTAGTCTAAAGTATTGCTGTAGGAATATGTTGATGATTTTCCATATCAGACTTAAAATTTTGTCATCCAATGGGTTATCCCACCCTAATTATAATAGTTGACAGGCTATAAAAACGTATATGTAGACAAGGATTTGCACTATACAAATCCTTGATGTAGATAACAAATTTAGTGCAATGACGCAAATCTCCCGAATAACATTCATCATGTAAACAAAACAGTTAGAGAACAGATATATTGAACATTGGAAGACATTATTGTTTAATGATAATAATAAATCTGGAGGAAACAAATTAAGAACATATAGAAAACTAAAAACACAGTTTGATTTGGAAAACTATTTATGTGCAGATGTAAATAAAAAAATCTATATCAACATTTGTTAAAATCAGAATAAGTAATAGTAATTTAAATATTGAAAAAGGCAGATATTTAAATATTCCTGCTGAAGACAGGATATGTAAATTGTGTAATTCTGGAGTAGAAGACGAATTCCATTTTACTATTATATGTTCAAAATTACAGTCTTGTTGTGAAGAATTTTTCAAGGATATCTGTGATGTTGTGCCTTCATTTATTAATATGTCTGACTTTGACAAATTTAAATTTTTATTTAGTAGTAATGATCTAGACATATGTAAAATGTCTATATTAGGTATCAATAAGTTGTATAGTCTAAATCAGTCTCTAAAACAAGATTAATCAGTAGTTTTAATTTTTTTTCTGTCACTTTTACTGATTGTTAATTGTCAATGGGAGGTAACTTGAAATTTAATACATTTGTATTGTATGGGAGATAACTCTGTCTTTCCTCAGCTGTTATCAAATATTGTGTACTTAAAGTTGTCTTAATATTTTTGTCATGTTCTGTATTGATGATAATCCTTTGTTTGGATTTTTAGATCAATAAAATTATTTGATTTTGATTTGATTTGTAAATTAAAATCCCTAATATTTGAAAGCCATATGAAGGCACTGGTCTTTAAGACATAACAGTTCTGTCTTGAACAAAGTTGTATGTTATAAATCAACTATTTGACCCTGCAATAAAAGCTGAAGGTCACAGTTACATCATTTTACACATGACACTCCGTCATGTCCTAATGTAAGACATAATAATGTCCTATGTTAAAGTGTCCCCCCCCCCGGACAATATTTTATAGAGATTGCGATATGAAATAGTGTCCGGTGCTATGACATTAGGGTTAGGGTTAGGGTGTAAAACTGTCTGTTGGACACTATAACATATGTAAAAGTGTCCGGCAGACACTTTGAACTAGAGGACACAATTAAATGCTACACTAACACATTTAAATAAATACAAATATGAAGGCACTGGGCCTTTAAGACAAAAACATTCTGTACCTAATCATGAAGGGGATCCTGAAGCCACTTTTTTTTAATGAGTGAATTTTTCTTCTAAAGTAGAGAATGAACCAATACTTTTTCGGTGCAATGATGTTGGGTGGTGTGATTTTAATACCTAACAATTTTTCTTCGTTTTTGGTTATAAATTATATAATTATTCCAGTATATCTTTGTTAGGCTTAGTGATAAAGATGTATAGGTCAAGGTGTGCATATAAACTTGGTCCATAGTTAGCACCGGTGATCTTTTTATGTGTATATTTCTGCTGTTTCATTAGCAAACAAGTAATGCTTCACTTTCCATATTTACTGAGATCTATATTCCTGTTTTCTAGCTTATTTTTTTTATAATCCAGTACAACAATTTTAATCAAGATCTGAGATGTAGTGGCTAAATAAAAAAAATTGTGGTGATCTGCCATGGAACACCATTAAAGAAGATATCGGCGGTTACCCAGACCTCCTTACTGGTAGGAAGTGGCCCACTGTATGGCCTCTTTTCAATGACTTCACCCAACCATCCTATTCTCCGCAATTTCAGTCTAGAGGTCATTGCAAGAGCAGCAAGACCCTTTCGACCTTGTAGGATGTTGGCCTATTGTTGCTGGTTGCAAAGGGGCCCAAGATTCAGGGTACAAAAAATGTAAGTTCGACAAATATACTTTTTTTGACAGTTCAGTCTCCAGATCGCTGCCAAAAACTGTTTTTTATATTAAAAAAAAGTTATAGAATGTATACACTGGCTATCTCAAAGCTAAATATAAACATTTCATTATCTAAATAATAAAAATGAATGTTCTTTAATTTTATGTTTGTTTTATTATTTATTCATTGATAATCTGTATTAATCTTCCATATAATTAGGAGCTTGCATTGTTATGATTGGTCAAATGCTGTCGTACAAAGTTTATCATCCAGTGATATCATCCATTAAAAAACTGGTTACCCACAACTGGAAATTGATTGTTTCTAAGCACGATTGATAAAGTCATAATTGAGGGAAAATCTTAAAATATTTTGAGTGGCAGCAATTAAGAAAAATTAATATCTGTTAAATATTGTCACTTATTCATTGAATAAATTTATACATAAGACATAATTAAACAAAATAATAAATTGCATAATTATAAAAGCACCATATGTAAATACATTGTATCTTAATGTAGAAAATAGTTACATTCTATAAAAAAAAACTTTCAAAGACTACAGTAAACACTACACAGAGAAATATATATCTGGTAGAAATATCTTGATAATAAACATATAAATATTTCATCAATATAAATTGGATAATCAGGGTTAGTGTTAGAATTATGGTGTTTAATGCCACTTTCAACAATATTTCAGTTATATTGTGGTCAGTTTTATTTGTGGAGGAAACCGGAGTACATGGAGAAAACCACTGACCTGCAGTAAGTCACTAACAAACTAACACATACTCTTGTATCGAGTACACCTCGCCATGAGTGGGATTCGAACTGACAATTTTAGTGGTGATAGGACATTGATGGGTGCAAATCTTACTACCATAGTATGACGGCCCCTAGTATATTTCACCCAATCAAGTCTCACAAACATATATAATGTATACCCATCTACTTATGATAAAATTTGATTTAACTGATTTGAAAATAGCCTTTTCCCATAGTGCCCTATGTTAAGCTATGTCCAGAAATGGCTGCCATCTTAAATTTCTCATCCACTTCAAAATGATTTTTCTGATCATGGACAAATCTTGGCAAAACTGGTGATTCTTTGGTTATTTAATAAACAATCTAACTAATAGTAAATATTTGTTGCATATTTTCTAAGAAATATTCTTTGGTCATACAATAGCATCTAAATTCTAATGACATCCTTTTAAGGGTCATATCAGGGTTCAAATTTTCAACTGACAAATCAGTGATGAGCCTTCCATTTAAAACTGAGTACACACCAAGAGCTGTTGTTAGATGTTAATCAACACAGAAAAAAAAAGAAACAATTAATTTTAATTAGATTGTTCAAGACATATTCTGTAGATATATAAGATATTAATAGGGTGCCTGACAATTGGGTCTGATTAATTTATGATAGACTCAGATCATCGTCTAGACTCAAATCGGCGTCCATTCCTCAAATCAGCTGACATATAGAATCTAACACTGGTGGGAGTACTTTTACCTGTGTTTGATTTTATTTCTCACTAAACTACTTTGTTTTGTTTACATTACATCGACCGTTTTCCCGCAAAATTGTTTTCCGTTGTTGAAGTAAATTGTTGATTTATCGATATCCACCCGAGTCTTTGCAGTATTTTAATTGTATTTCATAATAAAATACAATGTTTTTTATAAATACATTATAAATGCTAAAACAACAGTGATAAATACCTGTAGAAAATTACTTGACTTTGGTCAAAGGGAGGCAATTTCTTTCTTAATGTTAGTTACTAACAAGGGAGAGCACTCTATTATTTACACAAAGTAAACAAACATTGACACGGTAGAAAGGGATGAGAAAAAGTCACAAACACTGTGAAAGGTGCAAGATTGTTAAATCGTTAGCTAGCAGAATATAGTATATATAATACAGATTAATTCAAAAATACCTATGTAGTAGAATTGTGGTTTTATTGATGAGAATAAAGTCGGGACCGTGGTGAAGAGCTATGAATAGTTTTTTTTGTGGGAAAATGTGCACGATTGTTTTTCTTGTCTTGTATAGGGGGTACTAGACAAGAAAATGTTCCATCCCTAAAAATAGGAACTGGCTTTTCTTTTTAGTGAGAAATCATTATCTCAAATCCCTGTCCGACTTAAAGGTATTCTCAAATTGGCATCCTTTCCAAATCCTCAGATCTATGGCCGATTTATTGGTTAGAGTTGGGGGTAGGGCATATGCCAATGAGGTCATTGGATGTCGATTTGAGAAAGTGAGAAACGGGCATAGATTTGAGAATTGGACGCTGATTTGATAATTTGAAAAAGGACATAGATTTGAAAATTGGACTTAAAAATCTTAATCTTGACTTCGAGCCTCCTTCGTGAAATCCGGACTATACAATACCCAGTTAGCAAAACCAAAAAAAGAAATTGAATGGTTCAACAGAGGCATTAAAAAATAATTAAGTTACTAGATTGTGTTAAACTATTGACCAATGTTGAAATCATCTTTGTCGTTTTTGCAGGTTTCCAAATTCAATTTTTACATATTTATATCTGAGATAGTTTTGTGCATCTGAGAAAAACTTTCTGAATGACAAAATTGTTTTACCACAGATAATCTAGTAGATATCTAAGATATCCTAATCAAAAAGTGAGGTGAAACTGGAAAATGTATTTTTCTACAGAAACAACAGGTGTGATGCATTTTACTTTAAATCAACAATAAATTCAAGTTTAGAAATTGTAAATACACAAATCTCAGCCCATCATTTGAACAATGCCCTGGTTTTTTTTGTTTTTTCCCCAAATACCACTATGTTAAAAGTTTGATCACAATTTGATGAAGAAAATCTAAATGGTACGAGAAATGTAATGATTACTGAATAGCAAACAAATTATTTAACCATTTAATATTTTACCATTACGGAAAGAAAGTTTAAAGAGTGATGGTCAACAATTTCACCATTATTAACAAAACGAACAATCACCTCTCTCAACTCGTTGAACATAAAAAAGACCACATAAGATGTTGGAAATCCAGGTCCTGGCTTTGGACAGGCAGGAAATAATGGCAGGATTAAACCAGTTAATGGGATCACAACCCTCTCCTCTTGATAATTGGATCTCCAACAGCATTACGAAAAAAAAATCGGCACAGGTTCGCTTCCACGCAAAAAGACCACTATCACAAAAATGAATGACAACCTAAATATGGACAGTACAATAACATGTATTACATTCCTATTGTAAATGAGCAAAATCATGTCAATATTAAATATGAAATAAAAATGTATCAGGAGTTTAATTTTAAGTATTCAGGTAGTTTATCAGCAGCACAACGAAATCCAAGATTTGATGCTGAGCTATCTGGAGTATTCTGACTTCTAGCAGCACATCTGTACCGGTAACAGTATGACTAAAATTAGAAAAACAAGATCTGTGAAAATAAACAATAATAAACAGCCTCATTGCTCTTAACTTCGTAAAATTAACAATTTCCAGATAAACCAAGTGAATTATGGGGTTTTAAATAATCTTTTGCAACAATTTTGAGTGGACCAATTTTTTTTCCAGAAATTATCATTAGGTTATATGACAAAAACTCTGAATCAGATTATTTTTTTTTTTCTCAACCAAAATCAGAATATTTTTTTCAACAACATTGAGAATCACAATATTTTTTTAGGAAAAAACCATAACACTCCCCCCTTCAAGTTAAATGGTCATTCCCTTACTATCTTAATGCATCATAAATCTGGCCTATGAGGGGTGATCTTTGATGGGAGTTGCCTTATAAAAGGGGGACTATACTGTACTATCAATTTTACAACAATAACATATGTTACCTCATGACACATATATGAGCCTCCCTTTTTCACTTTGTCTGTCCCCTTAGATGGCCCTTTCTGTAAATAAACACATCTTTATATTAATTATATTACATGCGTACTTGGTAAGAGATGCTTATGAAAAAAGGGACTTCATTGAACCCATTGTTTTGGAAAATCTTGGACTTGATTATATCAACATCTAAATATACAAACATCCTGCAGAGTAAAAAGGTTCCACATGATAAACTGTAGTAGTCAATGGCATATATGTATCAAATCTTAACAAACTGTTTCATGCAGCTGCAATTTGATTTTTAATTTTCAAGTATCATAACATTTGCTAAACACAAAGCTTTCATTTACTGTAAAAGTGCTTACCTTCATGAGAGTTTTATTTTTGCTATCTTCACCCCTAAAATTCAGCAAAAAAAATTTTGAAAGCTGATCTATTGTTTTTACCTAATCTGTACACCATGGTGGAACAAATATAATTTTGGGTACATTGTAATATCAGCAACAATTTCAAAATAACATTTTTTTCACTTGAAGATACTCACAATTTTTAAAAGCTATACAGTATGCCCTGTCCTTTGGACAAGTCTTGTAATTGAATACTTCCCACAACGAACACATGCTGCTTTGAAGGGCTCTCAAAACAAGTTGTAGAGAAAAATAAAATATATCTATAGATAGTTACACAATGATTATACATACAGGATTGTCTTTGTAATCTGGAACATGCTGTGTCTCCCACCAATCCTGTGTCCATTCCCACACATTTCCTATAATATTCTTCAAACCAAATTTATTCTGTTCTGGAAATTCTGTCACCTTTTACAAACATATACAAGACAGTCTTAATATTAAAATCTTCAACCACATCGGTGGTGTAAAGGTTAGTGTGCTCTCCTCGAGTGCGGTAGATCATGGGTTCGAGCCCCAATCGGGCCAAACCAACGACCATAAAATTGATATTTGTTGCTTCTCTGATAAGCATGCAGCTTTAAGGAGAAAGAGCAAAGAATTAGGATAATGCGTCAGAGTGAGGTGACATATCTATCCGCAGACTGTTGTTTCAGTGACCTAGCACTATAAAAATCCAACTATGTGTGTTGGTCTAGTTCAAAGCAGACCTCATCATCATCATCTCATTGAAAATTAACTTGCTCTCGCCATAATATAGCTAAAAAATTGCTTAAAATCTTCAGTCAATCTTATAACTTTTTTTTATAGGCTTAATTTGTTAAAGTAAATCATTACTTTAAATAAAAAGATTATTTGATTTTGGTATCTTTTGTCTCCCAGTTCTATGGCAATATCAAAAGGATGATGTTACACAATCAATTTCATTTTATAAACTAATACAAGTTTACAGAATCAAAAGCTGTTGGGGACAGAGTGGCTCAATGAGTTAGGTCGCTGAATCTAACAACTCATACAAGCCTATCACCAATACCGCATGGGTTTGCGCCCAGCTTTGTAAATTACAAAAAAGGGTGCACTCGTGCAGCCGCAAGTGATAAAGTTTACCAGTTGCTTGCCCATTGTCGGTGGTTTTCCTGGGTACTCCGGCTTCCTCCACCACTAAAACTGGTCACCATGATATTTCTGAAATATTGTTGAAAGTGGCGTTAAAACACCAAAAATCAATCAATCAAAAGCTGTTATCTATAAAAAATAATCATAAAAATTGGATGCAGAATGTATCAATCTAACTATAATCAATAGATGTTTGTTGTATCTTTTTTTTCATATTTTTTCTTTGGTGATACACTTTCATCTAACAACATCTAGTATGGGGTCACATCAGGGTTCATATTTTCAACCGACCAATTAAAAATTAGCCTACCCAATCTTAAGGTATAAAAACTAAGTACATACCAAGAGCTGTTGTCTGATTGGTCAATGTATTAACTGCTTTGCATATGATTGGACGATAAAAGATGATTGAAAGGTTACCTAACATGACCCCAAAAGGAAATTTGTTAGATGTTCAAGGTCTATTATTTGGAATTGATATTGTACCATACTCAATTAACAAGCGATTAAAGCTTTGTATGAATCTAAATGCAAATGGGCGGGGCTTATACCATGGTATAACATGCAGGTCTGAATCTTGTACCATAGCTTAAGTTCCCGGCCAAATGTCATACATTTTATTTCTGTTACAAAACATATATACCACATGTTTTACTCATGTCAGAACTTATTTAAACACACTCATCCTTCAGATTTGTTTGTTTAAATAAGTCACTTCATAGGAACAGTGGTGTATATATATAATACTTTAACCTACAGGAGCAGTAATGTCAAATCCATCATCTTTAGTATTCTCATTTGGAAAATTTCCATGCCATATGTTCATCCAATGTTGTCCTTTGGGGTTTACACTGTTCCCCCAGGGAAACAACCTGTTGAAAAAATATTGGAAAATATTGATTTAATATATTCAAAATGTACTCTGAAGAATTTAATCAATATTGTCTGTGATTCTCAACTATCATACATTTGTATATTTCACAAAAGTTTATTACAAGCGACATGATATATTTTAAAATACATTTTTTTAACAACGTTTGAAAACTACCCCTTTTAAAAGAGTGCTAAAAAGAAATATTTTAGGACCTTTTTTCCATAGGTTTCAGCAAAAATTCAGTATAATGAATAATTTGGTAACAGTAATTACCTGTCTTGTTTACCACCTCTACAAGCATACTCCCATTCTGCCTCTGTCGGAAGCCTCTTTCCCATCCACTTACAGAATTCTACAGCATCATTCCACGACACATGAGTAACTGGATAATCCATTCTATAAATAAATTATCATATTTTAAGTCTATTCTAATTGTTACTAATCATAACCACATCAACAAATATATCTACACATGATTAAGGACATAGGCTTGATTGGTTTAGGGTTATGGTGTTTAATGCCCCTTTCAACAATATTACAGTTATATTGTGGCAGTTTATTGGTTAAGGAAACACGAGTACCCGGAGAAAACCACTGACCTGTCGAAAGTCACTGACAAACTTTATCACATAATGTTGCATTGAGCACACCTCGCCATGAACGGTGTTAGAAATCACAACGTTAGTGGTCACTAGGGCACTGATTGCACAAGTAGTTGTAAATCCAACTACCATCAGATCACGACCATGACCACCCCGATTAAGGACATATATTAATTAAACATCAACATAAATAATTATTTCAAGACATATATAACATATTAAGTATATGTAGTGAGTGAGCGATTGTTGCTTAATGCCAAGAGAGCTATTTTTTTGCTATATCATGGCTTTTTGAATTTTGTATATGTAGATATTTGGTGCAGACAATCACGACCAATTCAAGATGGAGATGCAAAACCATCAGCAGCATGACAAAAGTAGTAGGTGTCAATGAATACTGTCTGTAATCTGAGAAAACATGTGGCAGTGAAAACATTCGGTTATCCTAAGTCCAAAAATACCACAGTTTAAAAGTTAAAAACATTCAAAAACAAATTAACACGTTTTATTCACATTTTTACCAATTTTTGAATTGGAAACCTAAGTTCTTCTCTTCTTATGTTACACACTATTTTCTTAACGCTGAGTCTATAGAATTTTTATGGATATAGTTCTAGTGTCTGTGGTTGGTTCAAAACTGTCTGGCAACAAAAATTTAATCAGAAAATTTGATGTGGTCTATTGAAGATATCTCATTTTATTTACTGAACTTAATGAAGGGTATATTTGTTAACAGCTATATAACTTAATTCAAGGTGACTGCACAGTTTTGACAATACAATAACTTTTATAATCAATCATTAAAGGTAGGAACTGTCTCTACAAGAAGCAATACTTAATTACCCTTCCAAGAGTTGTGAATCATTGAAACAAACTCTTGCATTTACAGTGTACAATGGAGGTATATACCTATTTTTAATATTAGAGTCTGGTCCTTCTGGATGTCTCCAGTCTGACCCATCTACTGGTACCCACCATGGTGCTGCTGCCACCTACATGAAATTAAATTCATCAGTGATTAAAGCTAGTAATTGAATGGCTTACTTGGACTACAAAAAAGATCTCGTCCCTATTTATTTAATCCTAATTACAACTGCTTATTTTTATGCAAAATAGAAAAGTGGCTCTATGCATATGATCTCCAGACACAAACATTTGTGTGATACATGCCAAAAAATAAAGCAATTTAAGAGTATTAACAATTAATTAAACTGTGATTACTATATAAATATTCTGAAAACACAAAAAAATATGTTTTCAAGTTTACTTGGAGGTAACATGTGTATAAGCATGTGGCAATGGTATACCATGTACATATGCATTTTTATTAATTTCCCAGCAATCTAACCTCATTGTAGAGGGTCATTTTTCATGATCCAATCACAGGCAATAAATACAATGTATCACTTATTATAGAAAAGTGGAAAGTGTCTGAAACAGATGGGATGTGCATATTTTAATGTTGTTTAACAAATATATCATTCCAGCTGACAAAGCTTCTTATAACATTGCATTTATTTAATAATGCATGTACCGGTATACATATGTGTGTGCAAGACACTTTACTATTACTGTCACTAGTAATCTCACACACATATTCAATGAAAAAATCATATATACAGTGGAACCTGTCTAATCCGACACACCAAGGGACCAGGGAAATGTGTCGGATTGTACAGGATGTCGGAATACTCAAGTTTTATTTTTGTTAACAGAACTACTTTGGGACCATACATTTCTGTCAGATGTCACAGGATGTCGGAAAACTCAGGTGTCAGATTGCACAGGTTCCACTGTACATGTATAATTTTAACACTGTTGGATTGAATGTTCAGAGGTTAAAATAAATAAATATTTAATGCAGCCTTATATCCTTTATCTAATCCAGTGAGGTTGGATACATTGAATGATTGCATAACTATTTTTTAAGTGACAATCATTAAATGTATCCAACTTCACTGGATTAGATAAAGGATATAAGGCTGCATTAAATATTTATTTATTTTAACCTCTGAACATTCAATCCAACAGTGTTAAAATTATATATATGATTTTTTCATTGAATATGTGTGCGAGATTACTAGGTGTGACATTAGACAGTAATAGTAATGTGTCTTGCACAAACATATACGTATACCAGTACGTGCATTATTAAATAAATACAATGTTATAAGAAGCTTTGTCAGCTGGAATGATATACACATATATTTGTTAAACAACATTAAATATACACATCCCATCTGTTTCAGACACTTTCCACTTTTCTACATTTTATATTATTTAAATGGCAAGTATGTTTCACCAGCAGCACATACATTGTGAAAAGAAATTATAAACAGTGATGATCACCAATTTCACCAATATTAACAAAACAAGCAATCATCTCTCACCTCAAATCACTGAACAAAAAAAAAAAAAAAAAAGACAAAAAAAAAGGGGGACAAGAACATATGATGTACATTCGAAATTCAGGTCCTGGCTTGGGACGGGCACAAAAATGTGGCATGGTTAATCAGGGATGTAGATGTCATCATCATCTCTTATCTATCATGTATTAAATCTAATCTGACCAACCTGCTGACTTATTTTCTTTAATGTTTCCTCACTTATATGTTTATCCATCACAAAGGAATTTCCAAATTTTTCAGCCTGAAAAAGATATTAAACATATTAAAGACATACTATATGGTGTATATAATCTGGATTATTTTTTAACCCAAATATTTTTAACAAATGTATTAGCATGGTTGATCATTATATCACACCTCTGGCTTTGAGCAGTCCTCTTTTCTTTACTGGCCTTTATTTTGCTAGAAACAACACCTACACCTTTCATAAACTCATATTTTGCTCTGTCTTGTCTTTTAATAGATTTTCAGCCTGACATTATGCTGAACAAATATCTTGCTTTTCGTCCTTTTTTCCTCTCTTCATAATTTTTTTTTATATTATCTTACATGTTAGCAGGCACAGTGTTTGTAATTTTTTTAACTTAAAGGGGGTATATGGAAAAAGAAAAAAAATTAACTGATATATATCAGTTAATTTTTTCCTTTTTCCATATGTCACATGTTTACAATTTTCACCATCAATGTGGAGATCTACAATATCTCTGAAACAGTTGTATCTTGTCTAGAAATGTGAGAACTTTTTAGATGATCCCTAGCCAGTTTAACCCTCTATGTGTTACTGGGTAAACATTATCACTTAAGGTACAAATAGAGCACAATATTGCAATGAGCTGGACATGAATCTATACTTTAAATTGGTGCACAGATATAATTATAAGTCATTAATGATGTTAGCTGACACTGGTCCTTACTAAGTCACATTTAACACCCTATACATTTTGTACATTAACGAAGACATATATTGCCTGACCAGTTTACCAGATTATTGAGGCAACAGGAGCATTCAGAAGGATGAATTTGCCATTTCAGTTTTGAAACTGCTCAACTAATTTTACAGTTTTGCAATTCAATCTGTAAAATTGGTATTAGAACCTGTTATGAAAGAATGCATGTCAAACCCCCCCCCACCCCCATTTTTTTTTTTTACAAAACACCTCTATTATTTTATCAAAATGGCCCTATTTATTTACCAAAATGAAAATCATTTGACCAAAATCCCTCCAAAATGAGGATGGTAATGGGGAAGGTTCATCACTGTTCATGAAAAATAGTTTTTGCTGCTCACAGTTCCTGAAAAATAAATGATGCTAATCACTCTTCTCTTCACCTAATAAGAGACCCAAAGTAATTGATAAAGTAAGCTTTACTCATGTTACATCTGCGACTTTTTTGTTGTAGTCAAGTCTCCTGTGTAAATGGAAGATCCTCAAATTACTAGTAACAAATTCTTGGTCAAATAAACAATTTAATATTAAAAGTTAACTAAAATAAAGTTAGGACATTTTGTTACAATAATGGGGCCGTTTTACCCTGTTTCGTTATTGTATGAAATTATGAGATTGGTTATTTGTGTATTGAAATTCTTTTAAGATTAAGATGTATCAATCTGGAACCCATATCTCAAAGGGGACATTGACAAACTAGAGAAAATACAAAACCGAGCTATAA
Source organism: Gigantidas platifrons (assembly GCA_002080005.1). Taxonomy (NCBI): domain Eukaryota; kingdom Metazoa; phylum Mollusca; class Bivalvia; order Mytilida; family Modiolidae; genus Gigantidas; species Gigantidas platifrons. The sequence goes on from MJUT01061919.1 coordinate 326,134, forward strand.
GCTTCATTAAAAGGGATTATAGAAGCAGAGAAAGGGGGTGTATAACGAAAATGAAGACAGAACTAGAGCTAGAAACACTGGAAGAAAGGCGACAAAGCCTCCGTCTCATTTTAATGTACAAGGTGGTTGAGGGGTTGGTGCCGGCTCTACCAACTGACTCTTTTGTCACATTCAGTAAGAGCAAGAGACAAATAAAGCCAAAGACATTTGGGGATTATGTAACCAACAACCCTGTTGAAAAACACCAAACAAACAACACAAAGTGCCTGATCATCCCAAATAGTAAGACAGCTCAATACAAAAACAGCTTCTTCGTGGACACCGTCATACATTGGAACCATCTACCAGACACAGTTGCATGCTCAAAGTCCCTTGAGGCATTCAAGACCGCCCTAGCGGACCAGCGCCAATAAATCCGGGCGTCTCTCTATACCGTTGTATAAAAACCGTTCCGGGATCTACAACATACCCAATACAGATACAGATACAGTATCACTATCAGTGAGATTACCTCTGTTTTGTACTTTGTATCTTTGACAAAGATATCAAATTCTTTGTTGCTGACTTCAAACTTGTCCAAATAAAATGAATTTATTTTCACTAATCTTTCAGGTCCCTCTCCATCAGCAACAAAAATGGGTTTGTTAGTTCCCATATAATATGTTCCTCCATCAATGAAAACCATTTGGTTAGTTCTTTCAACTTGTATCGTTTTTGCAGGTAAGGGTTCATTTTCTAGATCTTCGTCCACGTCGGTTTTTATTTTATCTGTATATTTAGATTTGTCACGACTTATTGAACAACCACACGACTTTTCCTGCCCAGCATCACACGATTTTGCACCCGATTCACATTGTTGTGCAAGAACACACGAAAAAGCTAAACTACACAACATAAAATTTTGGAGAAGCGTCTGCTTGAACATTGTTGTATTTACATCGTCATATATTTTTACCTCCTAATTGAAGATGGAAACATTTCGATAGAAAATGGGTGTGTTCGAAATACTGCCAAACTCACCCAACTTTCCCGTCGATTGTCCATGGATAAAAATTGATAAAAATTAAACTTGACAATCAGAGTTTATCCAATCAAACCCACAGACGCTCGTGGCAGGGACTTACCAGCCCCCTTTTTTTCTAACTTTTCTGTTTACAAATTTATTTTCAATAATATTTCTTTATTTCTTTATTATTTCATCTCTTTTTCCTTATTTTAACTTGTTCGTGTCAATATTCATATAATCTTATGTTAATATCAAATTGCATGTGTCGACCCTATATAGATACTAATAGTCAACAAGGCAAGCAACTCCGCTGGTTTAAAAATCGTACCCCTGCTCGCTTCGATTACATTTATTGCTCCTTATTTCCATTATGTCATTAAAACTAGGACATGTATCCATTCCTAAAAGACCCGTCTTTCCGCCCCTGTTTTAGTTTTGTGCATACGATAGCTCAGTTCTCCAGAATTTTAAGATTTTCACACATTTATTGCCAAATTTTTCGTATAAAGACCCACCTTAGACGGAAGTGACGTACCACTGCATTAACTTCAACGATAGGGTCAGAAAAGTTCCAAAAATTTATTATTTTGGCGCAATATTTTCGGACCTTATCGTTGAAGTTAATGCAGTGGTACGTCACTTCCGTCTAAGGTGGGTCTTTATACGAAAAATTTGGCAATAAATGTGTGAAAATCTTAAAATTCTGGAGAACTGAGCTATCGTATGCACAAAACTAAAACAGGGGCGGAAAGACGGGTCTTTTAGGAATGGATACATGTCCTAGTTTTAATGACATAATGGAAATAAGGAGCAATAAATGTAATCGAAGCGAGCAGGGGTACGATTTCTAAACCTGCGGAGTTGCTTGCCTTGTGGATTATTAGTATCTATATAGGGTCGACACATGCAATTTGATATTAACATAAGATTATATGAATATTGACACGAACAAGTTAAAATAAAGAAATATTATTGAAAATAAATTTGTAAACAGAAAGTTAGAAAAAGGGGGGAGGGTGGTGGTAAGTCCGTGCCACCGTAGCGCCTGTGATCAAACCAATGGGTCATATACAATATAACTACACCAAATACTGATCTGAAGTACCGGACTCAAAATATTTCGTGGTAAAAACTGGAACCAAGGATTTATATATATACTATATAAATCCTTGCTGGAACAGTTTCTACAAAATAATTAATGACTTTTGGTATGATTTCCCTTTTGTCTTTGGAAAATCAATTCAAAATTGATCAGGATTTCCGTAATGCATCTTACAAAATGATAATAGTTAACAGTAAATTCCACTGAATTTTATGTTAACATCATCTTGATATATAGACAATGGGGAGCCAAAATGTGAAAATCAAGTCACATTGGGTGATACTTTGGCAGGGCCGCATTACGATTTAGCAGACCCCTAGACAACTTATACTATGAGGCCCCATTGATAGCTAACAAAAATACGAATTTCGGTTTCTTGAAATCAGCCTTTATTCAACTTCTACAACATAATGTCAACATTAGGCCCAGCATAGGTAGATCCAAGTGTATCACAACAAAAAGAGAAGAAATATTGTGATGTTTTCACACACACACAAAATAAGTATTTGATATATTAAATTTATTTATCAAGGCCAATAAAATAAAAATTCAAACATTTGCTTTGCGTAATTTCTTGATAACAAATTTCTCCAAGTTGTAAACTGTGTGGGGCTTGATACTAGTACTATAAGACTTTGATTTAGAATGAAGACAACAAAGTGCAGAATTCTTCAAAATTCATAGGACGGCGTAAATTCAAATCATATCACAGAACAATGGTAATCTATCCTGAATCAGCACGTTTGTCTTCGATGAAAGCAGAACTGAATAGTAATAAAGAAAGAAAAAGAACTTTATGAGAATGTTTTGATGGGATGAATGATTTCTTGTATGGCTCTAAGAGTGTAAGAGATCGTGTAATTGTAATCAGCATTGCCAGTGCCGCCGATTTGGAATAATGGTCCAAAATAATCCAGTATACTAGTAATAATTTCAAGAGCCCTTTTAAAAGAAATAATTCAGTATACTTCTGCATTTACAAATAAAGTAACTTTTCAGAGTAAATTAATTTCACTTAATATCTGAAATTCCTCAACTGGTAGAGACCCACTGGACTACAGGCCACAAAGTCCATGCCTTAATTCGGAACTGACTTTTGGGTATCCATAGTCGAAAATATTTACCATGAGAGGACATATTGATATGGGTGAATACAAGGCGAGTTTAGTGTAATTCTGAACGCGCCTGGCATCCCAAATTTTTCCATCAGTTTATATTGATAGAAATTCAAGTGACTGTGAATAGGCCAAAAGTCTGTCCGCACTAAAAGTTCATTTAAACCATGATTTTATTTGAAATACTTGTCAAGTCATTTCTTACCCGATTTCAAGAAATGTTCAACATTAAGGTAAAAATAAATAGTTTCTTTTTATAATTTACAATTTATAATTTTTTCTCTACTTTTCTTTAAAATAGGGTTACGGTTATGATGTTTAATTCCACTTTAAGCTATATTGGTGGAGGAAACCGGAGTACCCGGAGAAACCCACTGACCTGTCGCAAGTCGCTGACCAACTTTATCACAATGATAATGTTGTATCGAGTACACCCGTCCATGAGTGGTTTGGAACTCACAACTTTAGTGGTGATATGCACTCATTGCATATGTAATTGTAAATCCAACAACCATACGATCACGACTACGACAGTCCCTTCCTTAAAATACGATTTAAACACGAAGTTTATATTTTTCACAGAACTTGAGATCTACTATCAATTGTAACGTTGGTAATTGAATTTGTGCTCAAATCACAAATGCTTGTAAATAAACATTCGGGAAAAAAACATGAAAAAAAAAAAATTTGCCTTAAAAGACGAAAATTGCACGGAAATAGAATAAGAAATGACGTCAGGGGATTTTTTTTTTTTTGGTTGATATTAAGTGGGTTTTTGTTATATGAATTACATATATGAAATATCTTTATTGCAGAAAGACATTTTTACAAGTGAATGTACACGAATTAATATGCTAAGTATGCCACACACAGGGAAGCTGTACGTTTTTTTCGTACGGAAGGTAGCGACTCTAAGTCAAGTAAACAAGATGTAATTCATGATCTAATTAATGGAATGTCCACTATGCCAAAACGAAGGAGATTGCTCTTTTATTAAAGTATAAACGAACTCACAAAAATAGAGGAACGTTACTCTTTGGAAAATTATATGATCTTTAACAAAGTTCGAGACATACAATAGACAAGCAAAAAGATTTTATTCAGTGGTCTACATCAACTTATTTACTATGCTTCACTATATTGTGTTAAATATTATCTATATAAATTTGTGTATGTGCTTGATTTGCTGTGTGTATTAATTGTATGGAGAGGATAGTCCATACCATAAGTTGTGTTCAATCCAATTGCTGTTTCATTTGCAATAAATAATATTAAATTAAACAAAATGGAGACGAATATAGATGCAGTCAAACCTGACAAAGGGCACTCAAGGGAACCTGAAAATATGCCCTTTATGAGCAGTTGCCCTTTATATACAGGTTAAAATTATAAACACCATTCATCCATGGGAAACATGAGACAGCCCTTTATAGACAGTGATTTGTTATAGAGAGGTGCTCTTTAAGACAGGTTTTACTGTATATGGTAGTAACTTAATTACAAAAATAATTTGACTGCCATCCAGATCTTAAAATGTATTGATATTTACGGATTCTATGTTGATTAAGAAACTTGAGCATTTTTGTAAGGAATACAATTAAATCCAAACTATCATTTGTCCGCAGACTATCGAATGACGTACAGTTGGTAGCCATTATCAATTCTGACTTTTTTGGTACAATTTTGAAATGCTTTATTTATTTATTTATTTATTTTTTTATAAAGTTTTGTCATAAGACCAGCTAATAAATTACACCAAGGTTAATATATTTAATGTATTATTATATTTCAACTCTGCTGGGAGTATGCAATGGCATATTCTGATAAATAAATGTGTTGACTAATTGGTGCCTACCATTTTAGGACACAGGAGTATAACTTTTCAAAATTTCCTGAATGAATTCAAAGGATGGCAAACAATATCACTGGGCAGAGCTGACTTCCCAAGGGAAAACACAAAATACTTGTTTTTCTCTTTAACGGCGAAATTTCAGGGGTTATCCGATTTTTCCTTCCCAGAAATTTTTTAGTTAATTTGTGTCCCCTTTTCAGACCCCCCCCCNAAAAAACCAAAACGTGTCGTGCTCCCTGTTTTAGGAAAGTTTGGACCCGCCTCTGACAGGGGCTGGTTTCTATTCTGTACAGGAGAAGTAGAACTAACCATGGGAATATCGACTACCAATAAGTTTAACACCCATTAATAATCTACATTCCCATGGTCTAGAGAGAAGAAACGAGGCCCAGTAGAGCTACCTGATTTCGTTTGTTGAAGACAAATCACACGAACAGAGTTCCAGTGATATTCCAGATATGCATGATACTCTATGTTGTTTATTCGTCGTAGAATAAAATGGAAAAAAAAATACCGCACTGTCGGAACAGTTCCAAAATCTATCCGAAAAATCGTAGAAACGGTGTCATAATTGATACCCCTTCACATGACAGCTCAATTTTCGGGCTTGGTACAGGCACGTCCGTAAAAAACGGTGGCGTCAAACTAGATGTGAATATAATATTTTGAGATGCGGTTGGTGTCTTGGTAACCATGTTAGTAACTAGAGTGACACGACGGGTGGCACTAGTGGAGCAGGAACTGCTAACTCTTCCGGAGCACCTGAATTCACACCCGGTTTTTAGTGGGTTTCATGTTACTCGATCTTTAGTTTTATATGTAATGTTTTGTAGGTCGTTGTTTGTCCTTTTTCTTTTGGTCATTGTGTTGTCTGTTCTTCTTCGATATACGGATTCTGATTGCCCCCTTTAGTATCATCAAATTCTTCTTAGTCATTGGCATATGCTTTCACCTGTGAATATTTCACTTCAATGATCAAAAGCAATATGGGCTCTTACTTATAGGAGGTATACATAGACTGCATTTCGTTATTATTGTTAGCTCAGTTTTTATGAGAAGCCGTTCCTATGCTTGTTTCCCCTCACTAGGTTTATTGTCGCCAAATAACTACAAAATTCAAGAAATATGACGATACTTTGTAATACTATCGTCTTACTCGCTAAAACCATCACGATGGAAAAACTGTATGCATAGTAAAAAAAACTGCATCCGCTTACTTTTTTAAAAGCTTCGGCTTTATACTCTTAATTGCATCGCCATGCTTTTGTTCAAAAAGTGACTACCAATCCAGACAAAACTTACAAAGGGAGATTGAGCAATTATTGTAGCAGAGTAGCGTCACTATCAAATTAATTATAGATTAATATGGGAGCGCCTGTATTAAAAACATGAAAAATATGCATATCAAATTCATAATATAATTATTTATCCTCTGAAAAATGACGTAAAAATCAATGAAATATACATGTCTATTAGACATAGATTAAGTATTAATAATTAATTATCTGATTATTGGTTATGAAGTGTAATATGTCAAAACATTATACATCAAAAATGTGTATTTGTATAATTCAGAGATATTTTTCCTTAACAAGCAGATAGTGCAAGTGAACCTACCAGTGTTAAAAATAATTTATTATGGTCTCACGCGGGATCTGTTAAATGATTCAGTGTCTTTTGTTAAATACAATTTAAAAGATTAAAAACATCCTCTTGTGTGTTTTTGAGAAGTAAAGCTGATGCTTTATGAAAAGCATGTGAGCTTTTCCCATCTTTTAGCGTCCGTCGTTCGTCTGTAAACTTTTCCTATTTTAATCTTCCTCTACAAATCTGATGATCCAACTGAGCACGGATGTTCCATGGACTGAAGAGATTTTAATATACTATGAATAAAAAGAAGAAGAAGATGATCACCCATGACGGGGGGGGGGGGGGNGGCTATCAGAATTCCTAAAAGGGTGAAATTAAGTAAATATGTAATAAAAACGCATATATACTACTAGTATATCAAAGTTAGTATATACAATGTATGTGTTTTTATTAAAGATTTACTTAATTTCCCCCTTTTAGGAATTCTTAAAGACCCCCCCCCCTCGTCATGGATGATCATCTTCTTCTAGTATATCAAATTTAGTGCGCACGACGCGTTTCTGGAATAACATTTCAATTTTTTCTTCTCAAGAATCAGCAATAGAAATGCTCCAAATGTTGCTGTGGTGTATACATACTTGATACAGAAAAACTAGAACGGCTATGTAGAATTATATAAAAAAAAAATCAACAAACCAGATGCTCTCTAGGTTAATACGTTAAATATTCCCCTATAATATAGCATATGTATGTGTATCTGTTTTGTTTTTGCCATGTATGTATAATGTTGTAGTCTTCTGTTGTAATATGTCTATACCATTGTAATTGATGATTTATGAAAATAACGATTCTTGTGTTGTCTTCTTGTAAAATTAAATAGATAAATAATAAGAAAATAGATGACACACCCTTTAATAGGTAGCAATTTATTCAACTATTACATAAAAAATACATGGTTGAAAAATGTAATATTCATGACCTTTTCGAATGTAAAAGATGCATGACGCCTACTGCTGGTTTTATGGGTATTAACAGAATTATGCATATACATTTATCTATATTCAGCAATTTATTGCACCATCAAGTCCCCGAACACCCATACTACTATCATTTATGCTTTTTTTATATATTTTTTTAAATAAGTACTTTTTTTAATGTAATAGTTCACATTTAGATAAGGTAGACATGTTCTTTAATCGAATTTACAACATTAGACTCTAAGGTAATTTTCCTCTACTAAAGTGATTCAGTCTTTCTTATTAATTACTCAATATTATGCTGGTCGTTAATAAAACAATGGAGCAGAGTACTATTTTTGTTATCATATACAACATAACTACACCAGAGGGACAACTTGTCTTTGAAAGTATGAAAATTTAATGTTATTATCGTCGAAGACGGGTATAACACCACATATTAGCACGATACTCAATAAAAAATACTTAATTATTGATAAAAATGGTCTTTCTGAAGAGTGGAAATTATATCAAAAGGGAGAAATTGATTAAGAGAAAAGAATATTGAATTAAGAACATATACAGGGTCAAAATTGTAAACAATGAATTATTGCCAAATATATATTAGCTTCTTGTTGAAGTAATAAAATAAAGAGAAAAAAACAACACTAAAACAACAACTCCACACTGTCGATACACTTCCAAAATCATGTGGAAAAATCGTAGAAAATGGCAAAATCGATACCCCCCAACACATATTTATACACTACTTCTCTCTTTCATGTCTTGATACATGTATACACTTCAATACAAAATGGCGGTGTTAATCTTGTGTTGAAAGTGTGGTATTTTATCTATTATTTGTTCACCATTTGAATAAATATGCAAATAATCTGTTATTTATTTAATAGTTGTAAAACATATTTATAATTATTGTAGAAATCTAACTTATTTCAAAATTCATAATTATTAGAAGGTTAGATTTTTTTTTTTAATTTTATAAATAATTTCTCAAAACATAATTACAGGAACATAAACTTTTCAAAACGTTTTTGTTAGATATTATGTTCTCATGGATAAAACATGTATTTATCTTGATTAAAGGGGACTTGTTGAATAATTTAAATAATTGTCTCATATCATACGGAAAAACACAATAAAGCAGGTGATTAACTTTCTACCTTTCTACCTTTAATCGGAATATTGGCAAGATCATTTCATACCAAATATTGGGATTAACTGTAGATTTAATATATTTATCTTTCTTAACAAATTGGCCCCTTGAGAAAACAACGATACGAATGTTATATTCCCCTATTATTAAGCATATGACCTTTACTAAATAAATAATGACTTGACGAAAGCATGTCATATGATTCTATCAATGGAATATGGTTAAATGTAGTTAAAAACTGATAATCCAACTAGTTCAAAGTGTTGAAATAATGGGATATAGACGACTAGGAGCTTACCATATTAACAATAGAATTAGCTGAACTTCATAATGGTGTTAGGTTAATTTGATTAGAACGCTTTGTAGCGGGAATTATTATATTAAAAGGTTAAAGTTAATATTATGGAACAGTATTACTTCACCAACGGATATATATAAAAAGATAATTTTCCCAAGTATAAATTTATGGACAGACTCTATGATGGAAATACATGTAGTAAAAGTTGCATAAACATCTTTATGGTTCATTATTCAAGCGAGTAAAATGCATGTAATAACAACACAGTCGACTGAGAAATCAAATAATAACCAAAGATACATACCGAGTAATCATTACAATCACCACCAAGTAGAAGGTCATGAGCTTACAGACAGCGATGCGGATATAGACGAAGAGGCACTATCAGATGATATAAACGATTTAACTCACCATTTCTTGTATGAATGCGACGAACATGTTTGTTGTCGAGAAACTTGTGGACGGGTTACTCTAAATGTCGCCGGCTTACGATTCGAAACACAAATGCGGACTTTGCATCGTTTGCCTGAAACATTATTAGGAAATGATGAAAAACGCAGAAAATTTTGGGATCCAGATAGAGGAGAATATTTTTTTGATCGACATCGACCAAGTTTTCCTGCAATCTTGTTCTTTTATCAGAGCGGTGGAAGGCTTGTTCGACCAATGGAGGTTCCAACTGATGTGTTCCTCGGAGAAATTCAATTTTTTGAAATGGGAAAATCCGTAATAAATTCATACATGAAGGCTGAAGGATTTATATCAGAAAGCAATGAAAACCATCCTATGCCAAAAGGAGCTATTCGTAAAAAGATATGGGAATTTCTGGAATACCCAGAAACATCACTAGGTGCTAAGATATTTGCAGGCATAAGTGTAACGTTCATTGTAATATCAGTCGTGTCATTCTGTGTAGAAACGTTACCGCAATACAAAAATGTTGGTTGTATAAATGTCACAACAATTGACTCCGCCGGTCGAAAGACAGCAAAAATAGTTCCAGACTTTGGCCATCCTCTGGCCGTTATTGAATCAGTGTGTATAACATGGTTTGTACTGGAACTTATATCCCGTTTTTTTGTTTGCCCTTCTCGGATAGTATTTGTAAAAAGCTTAATTAATTGGATAGACGTTGCTGCTATTTTACCATATTTTGTGTACCTGTTTATGTATGCTGCAACAGGCGAATGTGATGGCGAAAAAGATACAATGGCTATTTTACGTGTTCTACGTGTCACAAGAATTCTTAAATTAAGTAAACATTCAGAGGGACTCAGAATTCTAGGTAAAACATTGAGAATAAGCATGAAAGAATTATTCATGTTTGTTTTATTTCTCGGGATCGGAATAGTTATTTTTTCCGGTGCAATGTTCTACGCAGAACAATATGTAGAACACACAAAATTCACCAGTATTCCTGCAACGTTTTGGTGGGCTGTGGTTTCGATGACAACAGTTGGCTACGGTGACATGTACCCAGAAGGAGTTCTTGGAAAACTCATAGGAAGCATGACTGTTTTAATGGGATTACTAACGATTGCACTTCCGGTTCCAGTCATTGTTACTAATTTTAATAATTTTTATAGCTCTTCTTCTAGAAAGGGTGGAAACGCAGCATAAAAACACTGGAAAGAGATCGCACAAACTGTTTTGCCAAATATAGGAAATTGTATTCAATAATCAAATGCACGTGTATCTTTCTGATTTGTCTGTATTTTAAATTAAGATAAGTATTATATATAAATATTAATTCAACACAAATGGAAACCATAATAGCAGGTCAATTGTTTTTTAGATTATTTTTTTAATCACACAATTTAACAATGCAAGCTAGGAAAAAAATGTACATTGGAGATGAATTTTGATATATTTTCCTTATGTTCAAAGATATTGGAATCAATTCATGTCTGGTGTGATAGTGCTATGTACAATGGTTCTCGAGAATGGAAACAGATGGAATATAGGTGTGAAGATCGGAACACTCTCATGAAATATTGATGACGAAGTATTGCACATTGATTTTAAACCTCTAGTTTACAAGTCTAGATTGGACAGAAATTACAAATTTTCTCTTTACGTATCTAATGTATAAAAATGAAAATATAAAACAAGCAAATTTGGAAACAAATTTGATAACACACTACCGTGTGAAATATTTGCAGAAAGAGCAGACGTGCAATACCAAGTCGCTACAGTTCAATGAGAAATTAATAAAACATGCTTGTACCAGACATTTGTAATAATGTCTTAAAAATTGGACTATATGAACATATAAAAAGGTTGTATTTTATAATCCACTAGGATGAGATGATGATATAACGGTACAAGCCACATGAAGCATGCTTCACCAAATAAGTTCTATTGTACTATTTTATGAAACACTTTTTGTATTGTTTTTGTACCTTAATTAAAATATGCAAACTCGGAACTAGTGATGTAACACAAAATAAAGTCCGCCATGAAATTGAGAACATAATATCATCTGAAAAAGTATCCTCTGGAAGAATCCTCATGACATTACAGAAAATACCAAAAGGTCCTTGGAAAGAAAAAAAATTGAACTTCAAATGTCATTTAAAAGTGTCCAGGACATGCTATGTTCTGTCCCGTGAAAATTTGTCATTTTCAAGAAATCCGGGTACATGATATCATATGGAAAAAATGTCCTCTGGATACCGTTTCATTGTGAAAATATGTCCATCAGAAAATGTGTCCGGGGTATTATTTCGATACCAATTTAATCATATACTATAATGTTCTATATAGTTATAGTAGGTACAGTGTAACACAAAATGATGTGGCCTGGTGCAGTTCATTGTTTTTAAGTTCCTTTTTTTTTCTTCCCAAGGACATTTTGCCATTTTCTGTTATGCCATGAGGGTGCTTATTCTCTAATAAAAAAAATCAAAGAAGTTGATTGTAATCTGTTCAATCCATTTCATATATCAATCTTTACACCTGTTTTACAAACAAATTTGCGGGCATTTGCATGATTAAAGTTGTGAGTTTGATTCCCGCTCATGGTGGGGTGTATTCGATACAACATTATGTGATAAAGTTTGTCAGTGACTTGCTGCAGGTCGATAGTTTTCTCAGGATACTCCAGTTTATTCCACAAATAAAACTGACTGCCACGATATAACTGAAATATTGTTGAAAGTGGAATTAAATACCATAAACATACAAGTAAATTTGTAATTGATATATAAACTTACACAATTAAGATTGATCTATTAACAGGTAAACAATATCAAATTAGTCTCCCTTATAAAACGGAGGTTAGGGTTAGGGTTACGGTGTTTAAACGTCACTTTCAACAATATCTTAGCTATATCATGGCAGTCAGTTTTATAGGTGGAGGAAGTCGGAGTGCCCGGAGAAAACCTCCGACCTGTCGCAAGTCGCTAACAATCTTTATCAAACAATGGTGTTGTATTAAGTACACATCGCCTAAGTGGTGATAGGCACTGATTGCAGAGGAAGTTGTAAATTCAACTATCATACGATCACGACTGCCCCCCTTTACCGACACGAAGTCCTGAAATATTGTACAATGGTAGATCATAACAAATTTGATTTATCTCCCTTTCGTGAAGACATTTCTTCACATAATAATTATCTACGAAATATTGTTCATTGTATATATTTACATGATTATGGAAAGAAAGCTTCATCGCTGATGACACTATTTTATGACAAATGTTTATGAAATTATGTCCTGTCGGACAATCTCTCACGGGACACAATTTTGCTTTACAGTAACTGCAAGATGAAGAACAGCAAATAAAGATAGTATGCATTAACTGTTATTATCATATCTTTGCACCAGAGAGAGAAAAAAAAAGAACAAAAAAAACTATGCCATTAATGCAGACAGTATAAGTGTTATATTACAATTTTGAATTTCGTCAAATTTTGAATTTCTTAAAATACAAAATTGTATTATAACATAATTAAAGCATTGAATAATGTTTATGCTCATACAGTTTTCATTCATATAATAGAAGCATTAATCTAAACAAATGCTTAGTCGAAGAAAAATACACTGTCATAAGAATCACAGTTACTTCATCATTAGGGTAAACAAAAATCCTGTACACAATCTAAAACAACAACACATTCTACATTGTCAATCAAGGAACACAAGAGTAACACGACAGATGCCACTAGTGGAGCAGGAACTGCTCACTGTTCCGAAGCACCTGAGTTCGGCTGCAGGTTTTAGTGGGCTTGGTGTTGCTCAATCTTTAGTATTCTGTGTAGTGTTTCGTAGATCGTTGTTTGTCCTTTTTATTTTACCATTGTATTGTCTGTCCTTCGATTTATGGTTTCTAATTACCCCTTTAGTATCTGCAAGCCTTTCTAACAAGCAGAGAAATAACATATTAACTACAATTAACAAATAATAGAATTAAGTAATTTAATGGATATTTACAAACAAACGAGAAAGAGACAACACAGCTTCTCAATGAAGTTCCTGAATGGCACAATTCTTGGAGTATATTACATATAAATGAAATATTATATACTAGTACCTCATTGAATAAACATGAATGAGAGAATTGGAATATAGCTAAATGAAAACTTCTTACTTTTAGGATTCATGTTGGAGGACCTTTTAAATTGTAGCTTATATCTAGTTAAAAGTATATTATCGGTTATATTGATAATATTCCGAAGTTAAATACCGACGACCCCTCCACCCCGATAATCACACATGAAAAAAAAAGCTATATTGTAATTCCCCCTTCTCCGGAAAATGACTACTGTTCAGCGAGTATAGTTCTCGATCAGTAGCAATTCTCGCCATTTAGTCAGTTCAAGTCAAAACAACACAATAGTGGCGTCCAATGAAGATTGCTTCAAGACACAATCCAACAGTGGCGTCCTACAGTATGCATAGTTCACTGAGATACAAAACAACCGTGGCCTACAATGTAGATTGTATTGAGAGACAACCCAACAGCGGCGTTCTAGGTTGAATGAATTGAGATACATCATAACTAAAGCATGTAATGAAGGTTGAATTTAGGTACAGTGGCGTGCAGCGAAGATTTAATTGAGATACAACATAACAGTGACGCCCCTCAACAGTGATCTACAATGTAGATTGTATTGAAATACAACACAACAGTGGCATCTAGTGTAGATTGTATTGA
>MJUT01061930.1:5632-23521 GCA_002080005.1 Gigantidas platifrons
TCAAAATATGTACTTTTTCTATAAAAAACCATGATTTTACAAGAAAAAAACAATAGATTAATCTGAATTTCGAACTCGCTCTAAATAATAGTGTAATAATGCTTCCTACCAAATATTATGTTGATCGGCCAAAAACTAAGAGCGCTATCGCGTTAACGAAGATATCCATATGCCCGTCCACCCGCCCATCTTTCGCCAAAACATAAGCCGACTGCAACTTCGTTGCAACTCGGCTAAAAAATGTATATATACGAGAATTACAAATTAATTCATCTTTCTACCTCATGAAGCCTCACCTAACAAAAAACATAACACTATCATACTAATCCAGCCTCCTTTAATTTAGACACTAATTCCTCTACACTTTCTACTTTCTGTCCTGCTTCTCTAACGGGTGGATCTTCTACACTGATGATTTCTTGTCTAGACGTCACATCAACACCTAAATCTGATGGTGTCTTACTGGCCATGGGCTTTTTCTTTGCTTTCTGTAAAAGCAAAATTAATTATTAAATCAATGAAAAATCATATTTAATACAAATGTACCTAGAAGCTTGATGGAGCCTGGTCATAAATTATATGTACAATTAGTAATAAAGAATATGGATGTAAATGAACAGGAGAGACTATCCAACATTATGCTTAGATACAATACAAATTAAAGTAAAGGAACATCACTTTTATTGGTATTCTATATTTCACAGTCTTAATAAGGTCGTCAACAGGGTCTTTAACTTCTACTGATAAATGTTACATCTGGGAATCTTTATTACTTTAATGTTATTTGTTGTATAGAATTTTATTCCTCAGATGCTAAGTTATCAACACGAAAACAAAATATGGATGAAGTTATCTTACCAATACCATATCAATGTACAAGAACACAAAATATAGGACAAGTCATCTTACAAATAGCGTCATCATTGTGCCCAACGTTACATTGTGAGGTTACACATAATGACAAAAAAACAACCACAAGGTTCTCATCAGGTATATAGTAAGAAAACTAGACAGTTTGATATGCAAATGTACCAGTATTTATCTAATATGTATGTAGGTCATCCCTAACTAGTGATAATAGCACGATTTTCAGCCAATACAAATGATAAAACTTTTATTTTTATCTTTTCAATATTTAAACCACATTGAACTACAAAAAAAAAATGGTACAAAATTGCAGACACTACCCTTTTCAGAATTCTGTATTATGTAACCATGATATTTAGATGAAAAAATATCAAGGAAATAAAATATCTAAGACATATTAGGGCTGTTCCATATAAACATACATCATTACATGGTACACCTGGGAAGGCACTTTGAAAATAGGGTCACCACCTATAATAGCATATCTAATTGTTCGGCAGTGACACATGTGCAGCAGGAAATGCTAAACATGCTAACCATCCTAGGACACCTAAACTCATCACTGGTTTTTGACAGGGTCCATGTTACTTGTATTAGTTTTCTGTGTTTGTACTCTTTGATTGCTTGTCTTTTTTTTTGGCAACATATTTGTCTTTCTTATTTATCTACGATTTTTTTTCTTCACCTTGTCTTGGTATTTACTCTCTGCATTTTCACTTGGTAAAAATTTTAAAAACTACCACTCTTGGAAATGATATAAAAGTGCCTTCCCTGGGTGCTATTGTTGCCATGTATATTTAAATGGAACAGTCCTAAGTTATTTAATTGTTAACTGTTAACCAGGTAATATAACTTCCCATGATATTAAGTACAGGGTAAACCAATTTGTCAACTTACCATAATATTAGGTAATGTTGCATATCTGGGTTCATTTAATCTTAAATCGGCTGTTAACACTGTAGGTAATTTAACTTTAATCGTTTCTAATCCACCATCGATTTCTCTAACTACTGTTAAATCACCGTTATTTTTTTCTATTTTTGATGCAAATGTAGCCTGAAATATATTAGAGAACTTTATATTACTAGTACAATGTATGTCTATCATCCTTTATTTGTACAACATTTTATGTGTCTTTATATTTTAACTGCATCGGTGGTGTAATGGTTAGCATGCTCGCTATGATTGAGGTAGATGGTGGGTTTCAACTGTCTTCGGGTCAATCAAAAGACAATACAATTGGTATTTACTGCTTCTCCTCTAAGCACGCAGCATTAATAATTAAAAGCAAGGACTGGTTTCCTTGGAATCAGAATAATATGTTTTGAGTGGAGTGACATGTCTACCTGCAGACTATTGTTTCCATGAGCTAGCACTATAAAAATCCAAATAAGCATAAGTGTGTTGGTCTTATAGAAAGCAGACATGATCATCTCGTGGAAATGTAAAACGTTCTAACCATGGTATAGCTGAAAAACTTCACACTTGGTGTTAAACAACAATCACTCACTCACTCTATACATTTAGGGCAAGGTTTGATCAAACAGTAACACAGATTTTTTTTTTATTACTAACTGAGATTGAAAAAAAGATTATACGTCCTCGACTATATATACTCATACTGTCATGATCCCCATTATAAACAAACCTTACTATTCAACATAAAGACCACTCATTATCACAGAAACAAGAACAGTTGTTTTTAAATTATTTTTCTTGTTTCTGTGATAATGAGAGGTCTTTTGATTTGGAGTGAATCTGTGCATATTTCATCTTGTTTGTTTACTTATAATTGCCTGCTGAAGATCTAGATGTCAAAGTAATTATAATTGCCTGATGAAGATCTAGATGTCAAAGGGGATGGTTGAGATCCCAATACCACATTTAACCCCACCACATTTTTGTATCTGTCTCAAGCTTGCACCTACATTTCCATTGGCTTCTATTTGTCACTGTTATTTCTGTGTTTAGATGTTTGAGATTTGTTAAAGAAGTGTTTTGTGTTGTGTGGTGGTTTGTTATAATGTCAGTCATGATGGATTAACATATTATTTTCAATCAAATAATAGGGTTAGGGGTTAGGGTTAGGGTGTTTAATGCCACTTTCAACAATGTTTCAGCTATATCATGGCAGTCAGTTTTATTGGTGGAGGAAACCGGAGTATCCAGAGAAAACCACCGAACTGCCAAAAGTCAATGACAAACTTCTTAGCATAAAATTGTATCGAATAGATCTCACCATGAGCGGGATTTGAACTCGATAGTGGTTGATTAGAAAGTCATCATCAAATTGAATTCAATAAGAAAATAATCACATTACTTGTAGCAAGTACACCTCACCTGAGTGAGGTTTGAACTCACATCGTTAGTGGTAATAGGTACTGATTGTACAGGTGATGTTAGGAGGAGAGTAGCATATATAACAGTTGATTTTAACCAGATTGCAACCATTAACACTCTTGGATATAGATACGTTTATTAGTATAGTACACTGTACAGATTGTAGGTACTGATTTTCTGATGACATTTACCTGTGGCCAGTCTAGGAAAGCAGCTGTCATCTGTCCTGTCTGGTTACAGTCATCGTCAATAGCCTACATGTAGAAAAAAAAAGTATATATATACCCTTAATATGAGCAGAGTTGTAGATAATACGTCACAAACAATTTCTTTTGTACAGTGAAACCTGTATAAACCAAACATCCTTGGGACCAACCAGACCTTAAACTGGTTAAATTAACTAATATTTTCACATTGGGACTCTGTTTAAAAACATTTTTTATACAGAATTCTGATGTATTCAGGGGTTAGCTTCGACAGCTTTCACTGTATAAAATAGGATTCAGTTTTTTAGTGTTTAAAGGTATTTTCAACAATATTTCAGTTACTAAATAAAATGAAAATTTCTTCTTTGGAAGTGTACAATTGACATCAATTTGTAATTACAATCATTTGTTTTGATAATGTGTGTCCTTATTTAGTAATGGTACATGTATTTTCATCACTAGGAGTTTATTTTTTTGTACAGAAAAATTAATAAAAGAATAATTGACTTTTCAATGAGACATTTAAAGTTCCCATTGAATGAAGTCCACAAAGAACAATAGGTATTGTATTTATTCAAAGGGAAAGTTCATCTTCGAAAAAAAAATTTACTTTGAGGAACACCACATGATACTCAGGAAAGTTGGCAATAAAGGAAAAAACCTCCGGTACGTGTACATCCTTTTATGCTATATATGCCAAATAACTGTCTTCAAAACATCACACAAACATAATATGATTTTTACATGTTACTTTATGAAGTACATTTTAGGCCTACATGTGTATTCAATACAGTTTTCAGACTGCAGAAAAAGTTGGGAAATAAAATCACAAAACTTAAATACATGTACTGGTACATGTACATTGTATATGAAGGATCCATAAGAATTTAGAACTAAAAATATCATTGTTGAGATTAAAACTTTGAAGTTTATTAACATCAGAAATACGAGATCATGTCATTACTCCGACACTCAATACTCCGACAGTCATTACTCCGACAATCATTACTCCGACTCTTAATACTTCGACAGTGACCAATAATTTTTGCAATTCTGGCACTTTTAGCAATCCAAATGCAGTACGGGACTGCCCATTTAACTTGAAAGGGGCATGGTTTTTATCCCGGAGTCGAAAGTTATTTTCGTATGTAGCGCTATTGTTTTTAAAGCTTTTCAGCGCGGCCCAATAAAATATTTTTTACAAAAGAAAATATTTCATGTAAATCTAATAAAAATGCTTTCTCTGATTAGTTTGTTTCTTCGATTCCCGTCATATTTTCCTCAAAATTCAGGATAGCAAAAATACATGGCCTACCTTTTCAAGTTATCAAGTCGTCTCATAGTTGAGCGACACCTACCTACCATTGCATCAGATGCATAGGGAATTGGGTTTGTTGAAGAGACCCGTACTACCCGCGACCAAAAATGCATTTCATCCTCAATTTCACCTGAGCTGCACTGCTGACATATCCTTGACTCCGGAGGTGTACCCTTATATATCGACCTGATTCAATATGGAGATGATGTGATGATATTCGAAATTTTGTTAGGTTTCTCCTGAATTCAGAATTACTTAAAGTAATTATGAGTTCAGGAGAAACATCAAAGAAAGATAGTTTTCTCTTCCATAAACAGTTTTAAATTTTACATAAGTCCTCAATTTACCATCAGAACATTTGTTCCTGTCTAGGGCCCATTGATGCCTATGTGCTTCTAGAAGTATTTTCTTGACTGTTTGTTTTGAAACTTTTTGATTAGTTGACAGTTGTTTAAGCTTAGGAATGTTATTCAAAATTTGTTGTAAAGCACCATACCAAGAGGATATCCAGTTTTCATATAATTTTCTGGACTGTGTGTATGCATCCTTCAACAAGGGAAAAGTGTCCAAAGTTTCTAATAAAAAGTTCCCATATTTCAGAGCAATATAGTAAAACATGTTAAATGGTATGGTCAAAAACATATGTCCTAAGCGACGTCGCTAAGTAAACATTGACGCGCAGGAGCATTGAAAACATAGTTCATCTAAATTTTCGACTATATCTTTTATTTTCGTCCATGAAATAAATATAAAAATCAATTGCACGTTGTGAATATTGAATATATGATCACTCGTGCTGAAACGCATTCAGATTAAACTTATGTGGGTAGCAAGTTCTGCACACTCGTTTAATCTGATGCGTTTTGCAGCACTCGTGATCATATTTTCAATATCCACTCTGTGCAATTATCCTATAGTTGTTTAGAGTTGTGATTAGATAGGATATGATGATACAGTCCGGGATGCATGGTCGGAGTATTAATGAGTGTCGGAGTAATGACTGTCGGAGTTATTAGTGTCGGAAAAATAACTGTCGGAGTAATGAGACGACCCCAGAAATACAACATTACCTGTTTTCCAACAATAACAATATCAGCTTTTTCTTCTTGGGCAATCTTGGCGATCATTTTGGAAACATGTATAGGCTGTAAAGTTTCATAATCTTTGGCCTCAACTTTTACATGTATAGCTTTGTCTGCACCCATGGCAAGAGCTGTTCTTAATGTCTCCTAAACAGATATAAAATAGATATTTTAGTGTCAAGTAAATATTGTATTATGGTTTCCTTTTACATAAATTCATAATGTTTGTTGAACGGGGGCATAAAATTGAAGTTGATGTTTTTCAGGAAGTGCAACTTTCAAGCTACATGTAATGTTTAAGTATTTTTTAGCTTAAACATATTCTAAGGGAGGATATGATTGTTAAAGTGAGCAGAGTACACACAGAGAGACCACATGACATTCACATGATTCAATGATAACCTACCTGACATTGTTGTGGACCACATGATACAGCTATTACTTCTGATGCTATTTTCTTCTCTTTAAGTCTGACTGCTTCTTCAATAGCAATTTCATCAAATGGGTTCATGCTATGTTTGACTCCATCTGTGACCACACCAGATTTATCTGGTTTCACTCGAACCTACAATATCACATCAGTTTATTAACAAGAGGGAATCCAGTATTGTTCTCCTGGTTTTTATCTTTTAATAGATGGTGAAAAAAAAAGGTTTTTTTGGTCCATTAATATAAGCACCATACTTTTTATAAGAAAACCATCCAATAAACAGCAGTTTGGCATCAATCAGCTTTGTAGTTATTGAGAAGAAGATATAATAGAACAATTTTTAGATCTAATATTAATCTAAGTTCTGCAGTAATGGCCATCTTTTTTATTTTTACCCCTTTCAGACCACTTTTCGAATTAAATTCCCCAAAAATATTTAATGGATCATTAATAACCCATATAAAAAGATGAACATTTTGCAAAAAACAAAATCATTAAAATTTGATTAATTTTTTTTTTATTTTCACCTTTTGTCCCCTTTTTATCATTGTTTATGATTTGATTTGATTGATTTAATTTTTGGTATTTAACGCCACTTTCAACAATATTTCAGCTATATCATGGCGACCAGTATTAGTGGTGGAGGAAGCCGGAGTACCCGGAGAGAACCACCGATCATGGGCAAGCAACTGGTAAACTTTATCACTTGTGGTTTCGAGTCGAGCGCACCCTTTTTTGTAATTTACAAAGCCGGGCGTGAACCCACACCGTATTGGTGATAAGCTTGTACGAGTTGTTAGATCCAGCGACCAAACTCATTGAGCCATCCGGGCCCCTCATTGTTTATGTCAAAAATGATAATTTAATTACATTAATAACAATGTGCATTTTTATGAAAGGGAATTACTTAATCAATTTATTAAAAAAAACAACTGAACAAAGACTGGTGAACAATGAATTCTCCAGCTTTGATCATCACATAAAACTGCAGGTTGTCTTTCTTAGCATGGCAGTTCAGATGGGAGTGCCAAACCTTCTTTACCTGGTAGTTTGTAGTGTGAATGCTACAACTTAAACAACCAAGGCATTGCACATGCAATTAATCAGTCATACAAATGTACAAATACCATATACGGTAATAAGAAAATAGTACATTTAGTACGTACAGTTATAAATCACTGTAATACAAAAATCAAAAAAAAATATTTATTATTCCAATCATGGTCCCACAGGGGGCAATTACATAAATATAACAATTATGATTATTACAATAGACAGTACATTGCTATAAACAGTAAATAATTGTAATTGATAGTATATTCAGTAGTGATACAGTATACATTGTATGTGGTACTATTGTACCTGATCTCTGCCAAAGTGCAATCCAGGAAATTCAAAGAAACGATATCACACATACCACAAAAAAAAAAAAAAAAATATAATAATAATAAATATCTAATCCTTGTAATGCATATCTTAGTTTGTACTAAGAAGTGGCTAGTATATTTGGATTTATGGATGAAACATTATATAAATCACTGTAATACAAGTAGATGATTCACTTAGCTTGCTGATATGGATGTATCTTTTGTTTTGTTTTTTTTTGTCTTCAAAATTTGATTTGTAATTAGAGTGTTACATGTACTTGAATCCTCCAGTAATAATGGAAAGGAAAGTAAGGAAATGAATTGAACAGGTTAATATCGCTACTGAGAGTGATACACTGATTTATCACACTTTGCTTTTGACTGTCTGTTTTAACAAACAGTTGTCTGTGATGTATGGTTGCAATTTCTCTGTCACAAGCAACAATTAATTAATCAATTTTTTAATGTATGGTTTTTCTTTCTAATAAAATGAACTCCCCATTATATTTGCAGGTGCATAGGAGCCAGTTGGCACCTTGAAAAGTGGAGGAAAAGGGGGGGGGGCAAAACTATGTTTCCCTCTCCACACTTTCTTGGCAAAATATAGAGAAGCCTGAATCTTTTACATGGAAGCAATGAATGTCCAGTTTATCAAGAGATATAAGGTATGCTTTGAAGCCAAATGACTCTTTATTTACTTTTCAGTTTTGAAATATTGCCCTCTAGGCTCTAATTTTCATGTCCACTTCCAAAGCTTGCCTTCAACTTTCTGTTTGTTCCTTACTTTTCCGTCCATTGAAAAAGCTTATCCTCTCCTTTCTGGTTCACTCATACACCACTTGATTTATATTTAGTAATATACAGTTTGAGATATCCTGGACAGAGCAGTCCCATATTCTTTGTTAGGTATCTGTTTAACCAAGTTAAATTTGATATATGGCTATTGATTATAACTATATTCAATATATTATATCTTAGAAATGACTTGACTTATTTAAGGCCTAAATGCAGTCAAGTAATATAACTCAAGACAAAGGTCTAAGATCATTTGTGTGCTCAGGCCCTATCAATTTAATGAAAGTATTTGTACCAAGATACAAGATACAAGATTTTATTGGTCCAAATTAAAGGGCCCACGAAGGGGCATATAAACATAATAACATAAGGTGATTGCATAAAATATCAAATAAATTGTAAATACAAGAATGATAGACATGTACCAATATATAGCTATCCCCAATGAGTGATATAACTCCTGAGGCTATTGGAAGTATGGATGCAATGTGGCTTGTTTATTTAATCAAAAACAAGTATCATAATCTTGAATGCAACCACACGGTGTATATTCAAAACGCTCCCTTTCAGAGGAAATCAGTGTTATTCGATTCCTTTCGGATGAAGCAACGCTCACTTCCGGATATTTTAATGGCAACTGATACATCGGTAAGGTCAACACTGATTTATTTTGGTTCTTTTGGACCTCATTAGATGTGTTCTGTCTAATAAAAAAGAACTTCACGGAAGATCGAATTAATTTCTCTTTTGATTTACATAATTTATTTTTTTGTAGATACTGTCATTGTAACATAATCAAATAAAAATATTCTTTTGGTGTTCCTGGTGGATAGCTTGTAGAATAACAAAATACTTATGTTTATGTATTTTTCTTAGTATATATGTATAACTATATGTAATCAATTACAATCAATCAATTGCAATTATTGTATAAAGTGAATGTCTGTTTTGTTTTGTATATCTGATTTATTGTATAATTATGCTGCCCCATTGTGGGCACTTTGATTAGTAGTAAAAAAAAAAAAAAAAAAAAAAAACATAATCAACGTCACAGTTTCGTTAGTTGTTGATCTTTCTACGATATCTTCACGTTGAAAGTTGTATTTTCCCTTTTAGATAAATATTTCGTGGGAAAATAAAACACTGTTGATTAAATATCGGATTTATTCAATACAAGTAAGTGCAGAAATGAATGAAAACTATTTAAACCCATTTTAAAGACACTTAATAATCATAATGTCCGACAACAAATCCTTTCAGCTTCTGGAAACGACACCTTTCAGATTTAAATCAGATTTCCGTTAAATCAAAACTTTTACCTGAATACATCTAGCTGTCTAGATAAACAGGATTCAGACTACATTTTCCGCTAAACATGTGATGTCATTTTGTTTAAGTGTCCTTTATTTAATAAGGAGAGAGAAACTGTGTTAAATGAGATTTATAAAGATAACCAGAACCTCCTAAATTTATCAGATAAACAAAAATATTTATGGATTTTAACAAATGAAAACAGATCCATATTATTCAAACTTTGTAATTTCCTGGTTATTGGATTTGGCATAAGATCTAGAAAAATTCTTGATAATAGGAGGAGTTCATAGTTTATGTGATATAGAATAATTATAGCTATGTTGTATTTACTTTTATATCTTTTGGCTTTTCTTTCTATATACATTGTATGTATTATCTGTTTATGCCCCAAAATTGGATGAATAAAATATTATCTTATCTTATCTTTACCAGATTACGGTGCAAACTGTATTTGATTTGTAAACAATGGATTGTTCAAGTAGTCCGTAATTGCTGTAAGGGCCGTAAATTGGTATAAGTTTAATAGGAGGCAGTGAAATAGGTGGTGGTCAGGGGGACGCCTAGCCCCCTGAAGCTGAGCAGGTTTTCATGCTTTATCCCGAGCTATTTTGACTTGGTTTCAGAGAAACAATTTTCTAACCTAAAAAACGAAAATGTACACTACATAACCCATAATTTTAATTATTGAATTAAAATTATTACAACGTTGTAATATTTGGTGTTATGGTTGGTTAATCATTGAAAGTTTATCAGTATGCTTTGTCAAAGACTATTGCAAATTTTCTGTAACCTGAAGATTTCCAACGTTACAGAACTTTCACACATTCAATATGGACAACATCGTCATTTCTGTGTATGTGAAGCATAGATAGAACTGCGTTTGTGTGTAATCGCTTGTTCTATGGTACATTTTGATCCGATTTTCTTAATAGAAGTCAAAATTTTCCACCTGTGAACTTTTTGGGATAAGTCATCAGGGTATGGGATGTCATTTTGATATTCATCAACCTACAATGTCGTCCGTCAAATTCCGGAAATACTGTGGAAGCAAGTAGAATCTATAAAGCATTGGCTTAATGTCGTCCGGAAAATAGGTCGCTTAGATGTTTGATGATATGATCAACCAGTGGGATAAAAATGTTTATCCTGAAATGCTGTTCCACAGTTTCAGCTGCTGCATTTGCTCTACGGCGTTGGCGTCCAGATGTTCGCGGTTTGTTGATCGTAATTTCGTTCTTATTGGCGATTGTACATGCTCTATTGAGAAGTCCGTCAAATGCTTCCTCGGCATTTTCTCGTATCTCGAGAAAAGATGTAGCTAGTGTTCGAGCTTGAACGGGTGCTTCCACAATATCACAGTTTTCAGACTCAAGTTCTATGGAGTTTAAGTATCCTAGTAGGAACTGGGTTACGACTGTGACCACTAATATTTCAAAATTAAGTAAAGTCAGTTTATAGGATGTTGCATCTGAGTTGCCGACGGTTTGGTTTTGAATTTCATCAAGTATATCAAGAACCTTGTTATAGTGTTTCAACAGCCAAGTTAATGTATCAGTTCGTGATGTCCATCGAGTTTCTGCTAGTGTTGGCAGGAGTTGTTTTTCCTGGTTAAATATACCTTCTTCTTGATCATACATCAAATCAAATTTAACGGCGACTTGACCTTCATCTTTCATTACAGATTTCATAATATTTCTACGCTTACTCGACGCACTGATGAACCATGTGATTTTTCCTAAAATTGCCATACAATTTCTGACAACTGCGACTGACTGACAACTGTTGACAATGACAAGATTTAGGCAGTGTGACCGACAGTGTATGAAATACTTCGCATTTGGAAGCTCTTGAATAATTCTCGTCTCGACACCGGACACTTCTCCAGACATCGTAGAACATCCGTCATAACCTTGTCCTCTTAAACGTGTCAACTCGAAACCCCATTCACGGAGTTTATTTAGTATGCATGTTGATTTTGTCTCTGCATTCGTTTTAACAAGCTCTACAAAACCACAGAAATCTTCCGTCACATAGCATACATCGTTTTCGGTATAACAATATCGAATGTAGATTGAAAGTTGCGCTTGATTCGAGCAGTCTGCCATTACACTGAAGAAATTGGATTGATTACATCTGCTTACAATTTTACTTCTGATTTCCAATTCGCACCAATGAATGAAATCATTCTTGGCAAATGGTGACAAGTATTTCCCATAAGAAATTTTCTGTTCAATATGTTCCTTCAGTACCAAGTACTTTTCATTTCGAACACACCTTGTCATTATTTAATCAACGTGTGGGCTAAACTAAATCATTAGATTAGTGCTATCAAAATAAAACATGTTTTTTTCCCTTTTTGTTTCTTATCTGTTTTTTTTTCTTCATTTTTATTTTTTTGTCAGACCGCAATAGGAGGCAACTGCCTACATGTCTCCACATAATTTACGGCCCTTGCTGTAATATTAAAATGTGGGCGTTTTCTGAAAATAGGCATCACTATATCATTGTCACGTACTTTCATCATCCAGGAATACAAATATGAAACTAGAATGTAATTTTATCAAACTATTTTTTCACCATTGCTCATCAGGCAAGTCTGCCCATGTGGCGTCACTGGCGTGACTAATATTGGAATTTGTGAAGGGAAAATATGCGGAAAAGGTTAATATTCTCAAGGACATGCCGTGTTGCATGGCTATAGCCATATCACATTCATCTAAGAATATATCATGGTATCGGTCTCGTCATAACAGAGGGATACTTCATCCTGGATTCTACTAATTACTCACATTGTCTGGAATGTGGCAGAGTACAGAATACCTTAAGTGCGGACGCTAGTCCATTGTTGAAGATTAATAGGTGTTCTCTACATGAGATTTAAGAAATAATGCATGGATTGCCTGAATATATATTGATTTTACCACGAGCGATAGCGAGGGGTAAAATATCGGCATAAAGGGCCAACCTGTGGTAAATCAATATATGTATAATCAAGCCCCCATGAATTTTCAGTTGCATCAAATACACAGCTATATTTTTGATTGAACACATGCATCATTAAAACGCAACATAATATATTTCATTTTCGTGAATTTCTGTTGTGTTTTATTGTGTTTTTTAAAGAATAAATTAAAATGAAGTTTTAAAAACTGACAAACTTAGGACATTTCTCTTTGAGAGTGGTGTAATTTCAAGTCAATACATTGCAAGCAATAATTTTCAGATTATTGAAGTAAAAAGAGTCCAACTGTATAAAGAATCTGAAATGAGGCGTTGTCAAAACAGTCGAAAAGGAGTCGTTCCCAAAAAGAAGCTGCGTTTGAAATGGTGCGTTGCCGTGGATTTTTCTATAACTCAAAATATGATCTCATACGATTTGTAGGCGGTATTGTATTAGTAACAAACTATATATCATCATTTTGTGCTTCTGTCAACAACGTAATCCATTCATTAAAGGTTGATAGATGAAAATAAAACCAGATTTAAAAAAAAAGCCTAGCGAGATACCCCATTTGTTTCGCATTTCTTTCAATGTAAGAGGTAGGCTTTTTCCTTTTGCATTTCATTTCTTTGTAGTAAAATGATGTTGTCATTCCGTCATATATTCATTTTAACGAAATATACCCGATTTCTTCTTCTTTTTCCATTCAAAATTTGTTTTTGCTGTCGAAACTGGATGTCAAATCCTAAATGGGGCGTTATCTGGTCTAAAAGGAATCGGTAACGCCGATTTCGTCTGAAAGGGAGCGTTTTGAATATACACCGTGAACCAAGGTCATGACATAGGCGTTTTATTTTGTGTCACATGACACTAAAGTCTTAAATTTACATTTATAGCCAATATAGGGGCGTAGGGTCAATTTGTAGAGTGCTTGGCAATGGGAATATAGCTGGAGAGTGTGACTCCCGCTACCAACGTAAATTTCAGAGTCCTGTCAAGGCCAGGTCGATGACTTTTCTTTACACTTACAGATTTGGACATTCAATCTATTTGTTCAAAGATATTTGAGTTTGTAAAAAAAATATGAACATAATATGTTTTTTCATCTGTCGGCAGGGTTACTCATGTATTTATGTACCTTTACAGCATAATCTATTACTCGTTTACAACCAACTATCACTCTCAATGCTGACATTTTGACCTTTAACCCGGGAGGCTTTATTGGATAAAATTCAAACGTTGTAAATCTTGAAAAATGTATTCATAAATAGTCATTAACTATTTTTAACAAGTAATTCACTTAGAAAATTTCAAGATATGCCAAGATATTTCGGTTGATACCCAGCTAAACCAAGAATATTTGTTTCAGTTTTTAAATGAAAATAAAGGATCATATGTACACCTTTTATGATTTTCACACACAAAAGAGCTCCAAATCCAAGGTGTTAACTCTGTAAGTGAAATTTTCTCGTGAGTTAAGTAATCTAAATCATACTGTTGCTACATATTTTTTTTTGACTGTTTCACTACTGTATTCTGAATTTTATGCAGATAAGATGAAGTCAGAGTAAATTGGAGGAACCCCATATCTGTCTTAAAGATAAAAAAAAAAAAAGGAGGAGGGGGGTGTGTGTGGATACCTATATATCCTGGTGTTACCAAATTTCGATAACGTAACGACTTATTGGCTTATGTCAAGCTTCCCGTAGATTTTTTGTATGAAATACTTTAATAAACTTAAATTACTAATATAGCTGTTTAACTGTGCAAAAAAGAAGAAACATCCGATAAACAGTTTGACTGGTGTCAATCTTATGAAGTGTGTCGTTGTTTTTACTTGAAAGAAAATGGCGTATCCTTATTTCGATAGGGGAGATAATTCCAACTCATTCGGCCCTAAAATAGTCGTCCCCGATATATCTCGGCCCAAAAAAATGTCGACACTAATCACCAAGTTCGAAGATACTGTGAAGTATATATTTTTTTCAAATATTTTTTTTTCTCTCTCAAAAATTGCAGACTGTTGGAAATATAGAAAAATGAAATATCTTATGAAGCCTCAAGATGACCTTTGATTGTAGTTGATAAAATTCGAGATTTTTTTTTAATGGAAAACATGTTTAATTTTAAAATAAAATAAATATACAGACATAAACTTACAAAAAAATCATAGATTTAATTAGTTTTTCATTGGTAGCACTTTATTCTCACTTCTGTAAGTTGCCACTCTTTAAAGATGTCTCTGAACGTCATTTGAACAATTTCATAACATGACACCTTTCGCTTTCCAAACGTTTTATTTTTGGACAGGGATTCCACTATGTTCTATTTTTAGAATATATTAGCGTAGAGGCAGACGATCAAGACAATGACAGTTCAGTGGATTCTAATTAAGTTTTCATGAGGAAAATCAACGTTTTGCGGTCAAATAAAATGGTATTAGTGAAAACATAGTTTTTCTAGTCTAGGAGGAATAAAATAAGTTACTCACTTCTTTTAAAGACATTTTCTAGATTTTTGTTTACTTGTGGTAGACGTCAACACTAGGTCGTTCTATACCAAAAAGTTCCGGGTGGTGACGTCATCAGTATCCGAATGCGACACTAAAAATACTGACATATCGAAATTAGGTTCTTATCGAATTTCGGACACTGCACAATATATAGCTACTGTCCTAGTTGATTGATTTTTGGTGTTTTAATGCCACTTTCAGCAATATTTCAGCTATATCATGGCGACCAGTTTTAGTGGTGGAAGAGGCCGTAGTACCCGGAGAGAACCACCAACCATGGCCATGGGCAAGCAACTGGTAAACTTTTATCACTTGCGAGTCGAGTGCACCCTTTTTTGTAATTTACAAAGCCGGGCGTGAACCCATGCCATATTGGTGATAGGCTTGTATGAGTTGTTAGATAATCCAACTACCTAACTCATTGAGCCACCCAGGCCCTGATACCTAGTTGAAATTCACCATCAAACTACATGTACTATTGGTCACTGTAGACATTTCATTTTTCTTTTTTTCAAATTTCTTTTTGTTTGTCTAAAGATCTCCATTAAGTCTAAGATACCTGCCCATACTAAAATCTTTGATAGGTGACATCAGTTATATCTGACATTTGAAGCCATCCAGAATCAACTTAAATTTTAATCCGTAGGATCACTGTTAGGAACTCTTTGACATAAATTGTAGCTTATAGGTCTGAACTCCATACAAGATGACTGCTAATCCCAGGTAGAGTTTAACCAAAGATTATAACATTTGTATTTAATGATTTTCTGCTAAGCAACCATTATTATTGACATTAAGGAGTAGAATTATCAACTGTCTGGCTCAGTAATGATAATGTATAGGGACATGTCTACCTGTGAACTGTTGTTTCTGTGACCTAGAACTATGAAAATCTAACTCTGTGTGTTGATCTTGATATTTGCCTTCATTTTTGACACCAATGGCCATGACAAAACAGGCAACCTCAATTTAATATACATTTTTTTCTTTCTATTTGCATCAAATGGAAATATAAACTGAACTTAATACTACATGAATATTTTGATTTATGTTATTTTTCAGCATGTAGAATTAATATGTAGATAATTATAACCACCAAGCATAGAGGAGAATGTCTGGAAGTCTGTTTGGAAAAATAGCTTTTTATCCTACTTTGTACTATAACCTACTCTTGTCAAAGATCACAAGCAGAACATGGTATAGCAGGATAGATGAAACAGTTATTTTGGGTGCTCTCCCTTTAACACAATATGCAAGAGAGGTAAATTCCTTCTTAGTATATTTATTTAATTTTGATTAAAACATTACTACATTATTATGTTTATCCAAACATGGATGTAAAAAATTTCTCTAATTTTGCAAAACATGTTTAAATTCTAAATAGAACGTGAAACCTGTGTTATATAGTTCTAAGTAAATGAAAAAGTAACGTGTTTGATCTAAATGTTAGTGTAGTCTAAATAAAAAATAAAAGTAATTTTGAATGCACTTTTCCCACTGTCCCATATATATACTTATAATGAGTCAAGAACAGAATATATTATTGAGTTGCCTCCCTTTTACCAATAATTCACAAATTGCAGCTGTTTGGTAGCAAGAAGCAGACTGAATATCAGTTTCATATGTGCGTTTTAATATATTTATTATCATATGCCAGATACACACGTTTTTTGCCCAAAAAATCTACAAAAGTAGATGTAATACTTAATAATAATAAGAACAATGAATGGATTAATGGAGCACATCTGATCCAAGTATTATGTGTTGTGGCAGTTCTACATTGAAACCATAGACTTTTGACAATATAGCAATCCCAAATTAATCATAAAAATTAATTGGTTGAGTTTTTTTTAATTTACATTTAAACAGGAGATGATTAGTACTCAAATTTCTATGCAATATTTTGTATTCAAGAACAGTAAATGTATTGTTTTTTTAACAATAGAAAGGAATTTTGTATTCCAGATCCCAGATCACAATTTAATTTCTATATACAGTTCCTCTTTCCATATTTCTTGTTTTGCTGTTGGTTCAAAGTGGTGGTTTAACAAAATTATTCTGTAGAAATATATATGAAATTATTACTTGTATTGGTTTTTTTTTCACATTGAAATCTTTGACTGCAAGATTTTACAAAATTTGCTAATCTCCCGATTGTACATATATTTGTTACCGGTAATATTAATAATCTTTATTGCAAATAAAACCCTTGCGGGTAAAGCAATACAATACAATACAACATTACAAAACATATATACATGAACAACATAAAGAAACATAATATTTCAAACTTTATTGTCAGTTTAGAATACAATATCTTTCAACCTACAAAAGTGATGATCTAAAATGTAATTATTTATCTGCTTTACAGCTGGTGGAAGATGAAAATGTGAGAGGTGTTGTTAGTCTAACTGAAGATTTTGAAATGAAAGGAATGATACCAACAGAAAAGGTACATGTTATGTCATGAAGTGAGTTTCACAAAAAAAGGGATATGCAGTGCAACTGTGCAACTTTGAATAAGCAGTTTATTTGAGTTATGCAGACTGCATTGGTGGTGTAATGGTTCGAGTGCTTGCGTCGAGTGTGGTAGATTGAAGGTTTGAGCCCAGGTTAGGTAAATCTAAAGAGTTGGGATTGAAGATTTGAGCCCAGGTTAGGTAAATCTAAAGAGTTGGTATTGAAGGTTTGAGCCCAGGTTAGGTAAATCTAAAGAG
>MJUT01061930.1:58653-113037 GCA_002080005.1 Gigantidas platifrons
CAATATTTCAGCTATATCGTGGCAGTCAGTTTCATCAGTGGAGGAAACCGGAGTGCCCAGAGAAAATGCCGAAAGCCAGTCACTGACAAACTTTGTCACATAATAAATGTTGTATCGAGTACACCTCGCCATGAACGGGATCCGATTTCACAACATTGATGGTGATAGCCACTGATTGCACAGGTAATTGTATTTAAATCCCACGATGATCCAAATAGGATATCTGGCGATTATGCTATTATGTAACACATTTACCAAACATATGTACAACCAAATGAAATGACAAAGCTGTGTTCCGTCTGTTAACCGTGTCACCAATGGTACTACATGAATGCAACTTTATCGGTCCATGAATTGATTGAGTTAAATATCATATTGACACCGAAATCGTTAATCTAATGGTATGAACCAGAGGTTCACTTGAGCCTGTGTTGCTCAGGAGCGGATCCAGAATTTCAAGTTAGGGGGGCGCACTTAAACTAATCGCGCCGAGCGGAGCGAGGCGCGAAAATGTTTAGGGTATTTCATGTGAAAAATCACGATTTTACGCAAAAAAATCATATTTTTTCCAATTTTGGGGGAGGGGGGGGGGGGGGCGCCGGGTGCGCCGCCCTGGATTCGCCCCTGTTGCTCACCTATTCTGACTGTTTATCATTTTATGACCATTTATATACAGATTGATCGTCTGTAACCCACAGCTGATCACACTCCGATTGCCATCTACTTACTACACTACTGGATAGCAACAGAGCGATATGGTTTATGGTAATGACATCTTTTGATTTCGTATTATAATAGAATCACTGTCGTGTACCTGAGAAGGAATGGTCATTTCAAGATGGCGGACGGGCCAGTTTGTTCAAGGTAGGTCTTGTTGTTTGAATGAAATTTTGTCGTTTACTTTGCATTATAGCATCATTTGAATATACATTCAATTCAAGGGATCTGATCTTTAAAATTTCATTTGGAAGACAACTGCAGCTGTGGTCGATGACTCTTTGGATTTGTTTGCCTTCATAGTCACAGTAATAGCAGTGATATTCTAGTGTTTGCAGGGGAAGATCCAGGGGGGCCCCCACCCGGTCCCCCCTAAAATTTGAAAAAATATGATTTTTTTTGCGTAAAATCGTGATTTTTCACACGAAATACCCTAAAATTTTCGCGCCTCGCTTCGCTTCGCGCGATTATTTTAGGTGCGCCCCCTAACTTGAAATCCTGGATCCGCCCCTGGTTTGATTGTTGTTTTGACATCGATTACGCTGGTATTTTATCTAGTCGCAAGCATTAGAAATTGGAGACCAATCCTTGACCCAATGAGCGTAAATCTGGACAAAAGACTAATCCTGAACACCTTTTACCGGCAAAAAGTTTGAGAAAACAAAGTGACCATTCCTGCACATAAACAAAACTTTTTCAACGCATTTGTGAGGTTCTCGTGATGCTTTGAAGGGAAAAGTGGAATATGCTTGGTCGTATACAACCTACATTTGATTACCATGATACTTTTTTATCACAGGAATGTAAGAATGGATAGAAAATTGATGTTTTATGACGCTGTGCTCACCTCGATTTTTATTTCGTTTGCTTACTCCACTTTGAACGGTTAGTATGTAAATTTCGGTGAATTTTCGGATCAACCCTTTTATGCATGAGGTGAACGATTCCTCTTTCTGTCTCCGTATATATCCAATTAATGCTATAATGCAAAGTAAACGACAAAATGTCATTCAAACGACAAGACCTACCTTGAACAAACTGGCCCGTCCGCCATCTTGAAATGACCATTCCTTCTCAGGTACACGATAGTGAGAATGGTGTGTTTTAAAAAGATCATCCATTGGTTTGATCGGGCATGTGGCTTCTTCCGAGAAATATTTTTAAGTCAGCAAATAAAAAAAAACATGATTTTTCATTGTGGGTCATACTAAATGCACAAAGTTCAAGATTATGTCTCGAAACTCTTTACAACATCGATGTGAAACCAAGTTATGTGTCATATTTAGCATTGACGCATCATTTCACCAAGTGGGAATGTTTGGGCCCATACAATCAGTTTTATCCTGTTACCTTTCATTGAAGTGCTTATAAATGTCAAGCCAGCAAGTGGGCAGTATAATATATATGTGTGTTTATAAGGAGCATTGCTTTTGCCTAGGTTTCCAATATTTTTCGATTAGATTTTGGAACTGTTCTCACGACGTGGTATTTTTGTTATTTCCGTTATTATAGGAGAAATTTCACTACATTTTTTTACAGACGATTTTTTTTCAAATGATCTATCATTTGTAGCATTATTATACAATTATATCTTTTATTATGACTTTCTCTGCAGCTTATTTACACCCGGTTACACCGTAGTTTCAATGTGTGAACAAAATTATGAATGACGTGACACGACAATATGCATGACATCATCAACATGTCCTCATACAACACGTGTATTATGCTAAATATGTAACTACATCTCTTATTGTTATGTAAAGGAAAGAAGAATACAATTGTATATATCAATGATGTATCTTGTAAACGATCCAGGGACCGTCGTGGTCATGATCGTATGGTTATTAGTTTACAACTACTTGTGCAATCCGTGCCAATCACCATTAAAGTTGTGAGTTAGAATCCCGCTCAGGCGAGGTGTACTCGATACAACATTATGTGATAAAGTTTGTCAGTGACTTACGGCAGGTCGGTAGTTTTCTCTGGGTACAACTGACCACCACGATATAACAGAAATATTGTTGAAAGTGGCGTTAAACACCATAACGCTATAGCATCATATATATTGTCCTTGTATAATAAGAAAATGATATTTCAATGTGCTTATTCAGACAGGGCCTATGAGATGTGGGTTCAGTCGGTACATCGGTCCGAGGTCCGGACTTCCGAGAAGAGGCATGTGAATCTCTGAAGGGCCCTATAGCCTTCGTCATGAACATGTTTTTATTTTTATTGTTTAATTTGTTTGGGGGTATTTTCAACTATTCTTAGTATATTAAAAAAAAAAATCATATAGAATTCACTTAGATTTTTAAGAAAGTTTTCCAGTGGTTTTATTGGAAAGCAAATCCTCAAAAGTCTCAGCCTGTTCCCGGAGCTCCAAAACAGGCTTGTTCCGCCTTGTAAAATTTCTCTTTGAGGTCCTGTATTCAGAAGATCGAAATGTTTTCTTTTTTCAACAAGATAATTTCGTACGTGATAATTTTCACCTTCAATGATATACGATATGATTAGATTAACAAGATAGAACTTACATATTGAAAAAAAAGACGTCAAACCAATAAATATAGTGATAAGAACGTCGTTTGAATTAAAATTCATGGCAGTATTAATGATGTTAATGTCGTTAGCGAATAAAAAAGGTAAAGAAATAATAAATCATTAAATTAGAGTTCTCTTCCGAATGATATACAATCACGGCACTTTGCAGAATAAGAAAGAAAAAAGTAATTATTGTTATACCCAAAGTGCTTTCTATTATGATGCCTTTTTTCTTTTATTCGGTCTTCAGATCAATGACTCCATTAGTCGTCTCCCTCTTTAACATGAAAAGTCAAAGAAACAAAAAGGTCAGTGTTAACTGAACAAGTAACACACCTTCAACGCCGAGATTTAACCATCTGTCAAGGTTTAGGGCGTTCGATAGAGACAACAGTCAAAGAAACTTTTTTGTGTGTGTCAAAGTACATCCAATTTTAGATACTGTACAAAAAGTACCCATCGATCAAAGTCAAACATCTGATTAGAATTTCAAATAATTCGGGAACCAGTAGAGCAGTGAAGGAAATTATCACCTATGACTGGTGCGAGTTTAAATGTAATTATCACGTTAATTACATCTTTTTGTTGGATTACTTTTGAAGGAGGTAATTACTATCAACTGGAAAATTTAACTTTTGTTAAAAATTTGATGGATCGTTGCGGGTAATCTTACAGTTATATTAAGGATAGCAACAATGCATCTAACGCGTGCTACAATGGTCATTTTTGGAAGTCCTCTTTCGATTCTCACTGGGTGATCCGATAAATCTAAAGATCAATCAAATGAATATAAATCACGTGAACAACTGTCGTCTGTTGTTTCACAATGTACCTGCTGTCGAGTGAACCATATTTCCATTCAGTGAACAGACGACTTTTTAAGAACTATCGTTGCTTATCGGCTTTGATCCATTGTGCTTAAGCGATTACGTGAAGATAACCATTGAAATCACCTCAAACGAAAATTTGGTAATTAAAAGTTTAACCGTTTAAGAATGAAACATGCTGTTACAGTTTTAATGATATGATAATTTAGTGAATTTGGACCATATGTGCACCATTACATAGGACCCATGATCCATCAGTCTCTTTTACTGATTTATAAATAGTTATGCATGTATTACCGATAACCATTTTAAAACATTGGGGTTTAGCATAGTGACAGTTTTTCTTATACATTAATGAGAATTACTGATTTGTTGTATATTTGAATGCCTTTAAAAAATGAATGATTATACATGTACTAGTTAATAAACTTATTTCACTCTCCGCTTTACAGATAAAATAATTCCAATTTTGGTGGCAATGTTCATGATGTTCACATTTATTCCATTAAACTTGAGATAAAGGATACCACATATACAGCTAAGTCGACTTTATTATTATCATTCACCTAGAAATTGAACTAAACTCAGTTAATTACAAAAAAAGAGATGATTTCAATTTTCCCATAGTGAAATTTCCAATTTTATGATTGTTTGATTGAATAACGCCAACTTTGCAATATTTCAGCTATATCGTGACTTGTCCGTTTATGTAGCATAATTCCAGAAGCACTTTCTGGAGTACATATTTCTTAGTTGATAATTCGATATTCCAGATCTTGTGATTCCTTTAAGACTGCCTTGAAAGAGAGTTGCTACTAACTACCAAGGGTTCGTAGTTTTTAAATGGAAGTAATAAGTTCGAACGTTTTAAGATCGCCATCATGTCTTAGTTAACCATTAGGGAACACGTGTCATAACTGACCACACATATGTTCCATATGTCGTAGTCACAATCCCATCCTACTTTCCTCTTTCACGACTTCTACCATATAACAAAAGTAACACTATGAATGCCATACGTGAAGCAGGAACTGCTTACCCTTCGGATCACACGCGTTTACTCCGATTTTCAGTGGAGTTCGTGTTATTGAATCTTTAGCTTTTTTGTCCACTATTGTTTGCCCTTTTGTCCCTTTTATTTGGTCATTGTTTTGCATGTCAGTTTCGATTTACTGCTTCTGTTTACCTCTTTGGCATCTTTAACCTTTTCTTAAGGGTGTCCTCTTTGTGGTCCGCGTCAAACCAGCACTTATCTAGTGGCTTCCGTTCTATATAGAAGCATGGCGAGTTTTGTTTTGGTGACCAGTCAGTGATTATTTATCACAAAAATTTAGTCAATACGATCTGGCTACTCAAATAGAACCATTGCTGGATAAAGATGTAGAGCTAGGGCTAATCGACAAGTGCCTATTTAAATGGTGCCCTCTTTGGCGTCCACGTGATTAAACCGTGTTGGATTGTCCCTATTTGTTGTTCTGTGTCTTCGTTTTTTGTTTGACTCACTAATTTGACAGTTGTGACTTGTTTAACATTGCATGATAAGTACAATATACGTACATTGTCCACGAATAAAACAATATTTGTAATAGCTTCTTAACACGAGAGAAAAGTTTGTACTAGCTTCTTAACACGAGAGAAAAGTTTGTACTAGCTTCTTAACACGAGAGAAAAGTTTGTACTAGCTTCTTAACACGAGAGAAAAGTTTGTACTAGCTTCTTAACACGAGAGAAAAGTTTGTACTAGATTCTTAACACGAGAGAAAAGTTTGTACTAGCTTCTTAAGACGAGAGAAAAGTTTGTAATAGGTTTGCTTTTCGTTCTGTTTCTAAATCTCGTATATCGACTGTTGTTTTATCTTGTGTCCTCTCATGACGACAATACAGTGTCTCTTATTCTCATGGCGACAATACAGTGTCTCTTATCTTGTGTCCTCTCATGACGACAATACAGTGTCTCTTATTCTTTCTCAATCCATTTTATGCAGTTAATATTCAACAAATAAAAGATAAACCTTCATGAAATAAAAATAAACCTAGCTTGAATATTGCTATCACGCAACACTTTGGTTAATACTGCACGGTGTTGTCTATCCTTCTTCGATTTACGGATTCTGATTACCCCTTTGGTATCTTAGATTTACGGATTCTGATTACCCCTTTGGTATCTGCAAATTAATTCTTCTTGCACAAATGTATCGCTGTTCGTCATTTAAAAAAATCGGATCAAACGAGCGTTTTTATTTTATAGCAGTGTAAAAAAAGAAACCGGAAATGACAAGAAAATACACACTTATTAATGAATGTTTTTACATTAAAGCTAGAGTAATATCAATGAATTATTCTATGAGTGATTGAATGGTTGTTGTTTAACGCCAACTCAGATATTTCATGGAGAGAACTTGTTAATTTTCAATGGATAATGTATATGAAATTGTATTGTCCTTAAAACACTATTCATGTCAGACTGGTCGCTCAAAGATACATCAATGTGAACTTAATATAAAAATATGTTTAACAAAAGATGTTATACATGGCCGTCAATAAGAAACAATAATATAATTGGCCTTACAACACATTTATTTTATTTTCGTTAGTTTTTAAACGCTACACGAAAAGTTAATTCACCCGACACTTTGACCTTGTTTTTCGCGCATTTGTTCGCCAGTTCTTCGATTAATCAATGGCTGTATGTCTAAGCAAAAAGAATCCCATATGAAAACACAAAATATAGACCGATGTTTTAAACATAACTAACACCAGAGGGCTTAAAATCAAAAGAAATACTAAATACTAAATCACCTATGTGTATTTAACAAACGTTTTATCAGAATTTGTAAGCACAACTGTTTGTTTAGTTAAAAGTAGGTCGCTCATGTTTATCCCCGAGGACTTCCGTCTGCCCAATTCAATAAGTTTTAACATGTTTTCTCGTGGGATTAGTTTGGTACTAGTATTTCACACATTTTGCTATTTTTTTTTAGAACATAATATGTTGCTTACTACTTAAAATATTTTTTAAGATACGGACAGTGGATTATATCTATTCATTCTTTAGTTCTTTACTTGAGGTTTACTTACTTCTGTATGTTTTTATTTGCGCGATGAAATATAGTTCCTGAACAAATATGTCTTTGCGTGGCTATGATAGATGTGAAAGTTCTTCAAGCATATCAATAGCTGATATTAGGCGTTTAATGGTTTATATATTATTATCGTTTTATCTCAAAAAAAAAAAAAAAAAAAAAAGAAAGGAAAAAAAGAAGAAAATATGTTGAACTAGGATGATCATACGGAGATCAGGCACCATGCATTGATGCACCGTTGTCATTGATAACTGATCGACACATTCATCAACATAAAAGGTCATTAATGTACTCACCATTCTTAAAAAAAGAGAATATAATGGTTGTTCGTCATATTAGAAGTCAAACTGAAACATTCTGTTATAATTTATTACAACAAACTAAACATCCATGATGTTTTACAAGATAGCTAGATATGGTTTATCAGCCATATCATTCAAGTCTTGTATCAAATTGGTTCCAATGTAGTTTTTATTAAATCAAAGCTGTTGAAAATGATCATGAATAGAAATATGCAGTTCAAAAAGTTCATGTAGATAGCATCAACTCTTTTAATAACGTTTTTATTTGAGTTTTAAGCTTGATATGTTCGCATCGGGCATTTTATATTAAATAAGCACGCATGTAACAAACTTACAGCAAAAATCACGTGATGCCTTCATTACATTTGATATGAAACCATATTGTACTGAGTAATTTGAAAATCTGGATTACGACATGTTTAGCATCTGATTATCACGTTTAAGCTACAGTTCAACTGTGAACTCACATGACGTCATGAGCATTTAATTAATGCAAATTAGTAACCACTGCCCAGCTTAGATGAAAGACCTGTCTATGCATTTTTGTCGAATAACAAGCAATATCCCACACACATCTGAATAAAATTGGTCCACATTTTCACTCTCAAGCCAGATGATTGAGCTATGTCAAATTCACAGCTTCTAACAATCTAGGCGACCATATAAATGTCCACTCGGTATGACTCGTGATCGGAAAGAGATGAATATCTTCTCTTTGTCATTTGGACTACATCCCATATTCATGGTTGAAATGTCCCAATTTAACAGCCTTACATCAATTAACAACTATGCTCTGTATCACCCAGTTGAAACGGTCCGGAAATGAAAACTACTTACCGCGTTGTGTCAAACTAAAGTGATTTGGAAAGATGCAATTTTGTCCTACATGTACTTAAATTATACAATGACATATTCTTCATTCGACTCGTTTTGAATAAAATATTTAACATGGGTTTTTCGGTCATTGTTTGTACCGGAAGTGTAACATGAGAGCACCCAGACACTCGTCACAACTCAGCCAATTCCGATACTCCATCTAATTATGATAGCTGCCATTGGAGCTTCTTTCAGAAATATTCAATGTTAGAGGTAATATTATTGGATTTCCAATGCAAAAGTGTAAGGAATAGGCAAATAAAGATAACTACCAATTTAGAAAATTTGTTGAGGTGACTCACAATATCACAGAAAACCAACATAAAACCATTCAAAGATTTAAACTCTCCAATGATAGCATATAATAGCAAACATAAAAAATCTAGAGTATCTTACGTGGTCTAAATTAAAGTAGTTATGATGAAATCTTAGATCAGGACACCGATGACGTATTTATATAGCCACCCATTCAATAGAACATACGAGTCCTATTCTGTACTGCAGAAACACGATATGTTTGATCATGTAAATAGGCATATGGTGATGTTAGATAACTTCGGATTCTAAACACTAATTTGAATTCTGTTTAAAGTACATACACGCAAATGGGATGTTCTCACAGGTCAATTTACACGTTATCGCCTTTTAAAAAGTTAAATTTATCAAAAAAGAACCATGGCCACAAATTCTTCAAAAAGGACGATGGGGCATGTTAATGCATTAAATGTTGAAGATCTGGAATATGCTTTTCCTCGATTTCGGTAATAAATGGGTTCAAACTATTTTGATACGTCGATTTCGGTAATGAAATGAGTTCAAAATATATTACGTCGGAATTCAAGCATGTACATCTACTGTGTTGGTTAAATGCCTTTTTGTGATGCTTCTGATCCTGCTAACGCAATTTGTGTTTACATTACCATTTGATCAAACATTTGAAGGTATGTCTAGTCTGACCATTTAGGACAGCCTGAAAACATAGTATGTCAACCTATTCCTTTCCAAAAATTGTGATCCGAGTCTTTCATCATAGAGATCTTCAGTGGCGTAGCTGCATATACGCTGTCACGCAATGGCGTGCACATCGGCAGGTTAAAAAAAAGGGGAAAAAAAAGAAAAAAAAAAAAGATCTTTTAACAGTCTGATTAAATCAGTATAATTAATATATCGCTAATAAGACGTCCTAGTAAAGGATTTATGCATGGTAATATATAGACAGACAAACGTTACACTAACGTCCGCATTTCCTATTACACCATTAACGATTTCATATATAGTGTTCATAATTCATTTCCGATTTAAAACGTCTTTACAAAACGTCATGTCAAAACGTGAAAAGCCTGGATGGCAAACAATTGACCATTTCTTCACTAAATCCGTACCAAGTACGCATCTACTAGATATCCCTGATAAACAACGTACTGTGGATGAAGATGCTTCAATTGAAGAATCTTATAATATAGCACTTCCGCAAGACATTGAAACTGAAAGCTCAGTGGCCAGTTGCAGTGACAGCTCACCCCAATACCTAGAAGGGGCCTGGGTAGTTCAATGAGTTAGGTAGTTGGATTACCTAACAACTCATACACGCCTATCACCAATACGGCGTGGGTTCGCACCCGGCTTTGTAAATTACAAAAAGGGTACACTCGACTCAGCCGCAAGTGAAAAAGTTTACCAGTTGCTTGCCCATGGTCGGTGGTTCTCTCCGGACACTCTGGCTTCCTCCACCACTAAAACTGGTCGCCATGATATAGCTGAAATATTGCTGAAAGTGGCGTTAAACACAATAAAAGAAACAAACCAATACATGTGATATATATCATGTCTGCATGAATTCGAAACTTAAATTAGCCAAATCTTTCCATATATCTGAAAGCATGCCCAGGCAATGTGGTAAAAAGACTACCAGAGCCAATCACCCCACGGAAACGTCAAAACAGTATTGACGAATTTCTTTGTACTATCCATTTTTGGACCATTTGATTACAGAACTTGAATCATGTCTCCTTAAATCGGAAAACCGCTTCCATGCACAGTATCTACTGTCCCGTTCTGTAGACAAAATAACTGATGAT
Source organism: Gigantidas platifrons (assembly GCA_002080005.1). NCBI lineage: Eukaryota > Metazoa > Mollusca > Bivalvia > Mytilida > Modiolidae > Gigantidas > Gigantidas platifrons. Next base: position 69,081 of record MJUT01061930.1, read on the forward strand.
TATGTCGCCACAATATACGAGGCATACCAGGCATTAGAGGATTTCAGGAGAGATGTTGCCAGATGGCGAACCAACTGGGTCATTACAAAACATAATGATTTGCCAACAACACTTTCTGCCACATTTGATTCTGTAAATCCAGTTCTCTATCCTTCTATTGTGTGTTTTGTTAACCATGTCAGTAGCAAGTGCTACTGCTAAAAGGTCATTTAGTGTACCGAGACGTTTGAAAACTTGTCTACTATGAAGAATGACGGGCTATCTCCCCTTGTATTGATGCATATTCACCAAGATTTTGAAGTGGACTTGTATAAAGCATGGAGGTGTTCGTATCTGTTAAAACACGAAGGGTAGATTGTGAACAATTTTAGGAAATTCTTGTCTATCAAAGTCATGAAAATTGTGCTTGATTCTATGTTATATGAAACCCTGAAATGGCCCCAGATCGCACCATTTTGCACCTCGTCGAAAAAATTCCAGATCCCCCTCTCAATGATTATGGCGTGCACACTATCAAGCCTCAGCTACGCCCCTGATCTTTACATGCTTCTTGTTTCTACCGCTTCTTATTGCTTTCTTCACGAAGGACAGCTGATTAATCATGAAGGATCAATGTAACGCCGATTTGACCCTAAAGGCAGTGTTATGGATATTGCCTAAGCCGTGCAAACACCAAGGGAATATTCATGACGCGATCAAGATTACAACCAATAAAAATCAGGTAAAAGGGTGGCCCTGAGATGGACATACGAATAGATGGTTTGATTGCCAAATCTAAATGAGTGAATAATGCATCAGAGTCGGGAAACGGTGCCTTGCAACTGACCAATGGACGTTACTTTCAGAGTCATTTTCTATGCCCGATATACCGTTGATAGCCAAAATTCACTGTAGAAACTATTACAAATTCCATCCTGATAAGAATAGCGAAAACTTGTGAAACTTTGAGAACATTATAACAAGACAAAAAGAAGCTAACTTGACAAAATCCAAAATAGATGTATCAAAGCAAATACCGAGAATAAAATGGTCAGACCAGGCACAAAATCAAATGAGGAATTACACCATCTAAGTTGAAACAACGAAATTATTATACAAAAAAGATAGAGATATATAAACCATGCCTTATGTGTGGACAACAACAGGATTTGTACAACAGCATCGACGTGGCAACCCGACGAAAAACGTAAAGTTGAACGACCAAAAACAACTTGGAGAAGGACGGTAGAGAGAGAAAGAGACGAACTAGAGATGAACAACTGAGCAAGGACAAAGACAGTAGCTAAAGACAGACAAATCGAGGTAGTATATCAGGTCCTTATCCGCCACCGGGTGTGAAGAAGACAGGATGAGGTGAGAGAATAGCGAAAAAGTAAGAAGCAGTAGTATTTGTAAGGACAATTTACACCCTTCTACTCACCGCCTTATGCTCTATATTATCTTTTGAGAAGAAAAACCCCTTTTATTCGAAAAGTCAAATTTTCGTTAAAAGCTTCCCTCCACGATCTAACGACTAACATAGTATTACCATGAATACTATACTCTATAAACTAATTCCTATTGAAAAAATTAGGAAGACAAGCTTCTGTAATGCCTTTGATATTAATAGCAAATTAAGTTTCATATAATTTTACATTTATGAACATCGATTAAATCATTATCTTTCAATAGAATAACTTTGCAGGTGGTAAATTGCTTCATAATATTTTAATACAGGATCACACATGCGTGTCTTAAGTAAAATCGAAGACACTAAAATTTTCATATAAAAATATATATCAGTGGAATGACTAGAAATGATTATTGTTGATAGAAAATCATGTCCTCCATTAAACAATCTCAAATCTTTTTAACGAACTCTTAAAATCAAAGCTCCTTTCAGTTTTAATGTTGTTTGACCATTCAAGCTACTCTTTTCATCTTCGTGTAAAATCTTTTAAATTTGACACTTCATAAAAAGTTAACTCTAAATGTCACAGTTTAATAACACACCTCACTAAACACGGAATCAGTCGTGTGTTATTTTATTTTAGATTCTATCTTTCCACGGCAAAACGTGCTTGATACCAATGTGATTTGCTTACTGGAAAGTTACACGTTTGATGTCAATTAGAATGATATAACAAGTGTATAAACACAGAAATAATTCCATATTAAAGAATAATTTGCTTTTTTTAAAAGAACCATTTGCGCTGAAAATACAAGAAACGGAACAAACTGTCGTCTGCCATGAAAAAACAATCCTTTAATTTCAGTTCCTGACGTAAAGGATTTATAAATTGCAATATTACACAAATAAAACAATTCAAAAAGGATATCTATTCTAAGAAAGTGCAAATGATTAAAGCCGGAAATATGCTAGACAGAAATGTGAAAAACAGACCTAACAATTTAAAGAAACATAACAGTTGTTAAAGAATACACCCAATACTAAGTTAGAATTAAAAAATTTAACCAAAATTTCAGTACGTGTCTTTGTTCAAATAGAGAATTTAATGATAAAAGAAAGGATTTGAATGTGGGTGCATTTATCTATATTAACTCTCCTACGGATTCTAGTTACCCCTTTGGTATTTCAAACTTGTCTTAAGGCACAACATCTTATTGATGTTCTTCGTCTAACAGTGAAAATAGTTTCTATCAATGAACATACCTCAAGTGGTTCTGAGACGAACTGTAGCCTGAGATCGGCTTGAAACGGACTATAGCCTGAATTGGTTCTGAGACAGATTAAAGCCTGTAGATGACTTGTTTTACAGTAGAACTCGATGATTGATTTAGGTGAAGAGAGATACCTTTACACTTCTGAATCCCTTCCCAATACCCTTCCCTGGAGGACGATGGAAGAGTGTTTTAAACAATTTGAATTGTTTGATGCTCCTAAATTTTGAGGCCATAGGCTTCAGCCTTCTAGGCTTATAGGCAAATCCAGCACTGTAGAGCTATATATATATATTTATTTATTTATTGTCTCACATATCAGAGTACCAGCGATATCTATTCGGATAAATGAAGCCGACAAAACTGTCATTGATATCACTTCAAAATAACCGTTAGAATACTTTATAGTTCACAACGAGATATTTGAAAGCTTAATTTTCCTGCACAACAACTTCTAAAATGTATTTATTGATTATCGACGTTTAAATTACTTTGATGATCTGAAGGATAAATAAAAATAGAGCGCTTGACGATTCTATACAAATAAAAAAGAAACGAATAGTTAAACTTGATAAGTCTATGCTATAGTGCCTCTACTTCACACAATGAAACAAATAGCAATAATCCGCATGGCAATGACATTCCGGTATATATTGAATTTTGATGGCTAATTCTGCGTAAATATATTGCCGTTGACATATTTTGGAAAGTAGCTAAAAAGTAGTTTTTAAGATTATACTATTAGTTTTGATTTGTGTAACAAAGAGAATGAGCGCCATTTAAGCTACACTAATGAGAGAAGAGATACTAAGACTAGTGTACTTTTCTTGTAGTTATAGAATGCTTTCTCTTGATCCTCGTAGAGGCTTTTGACCTTGATAGTCAATAAGACGGAGTGTCGACTGAACTTTCATCTTCTGTTTGAGTTGTGGTCTGTGATCCTAAACTTTGGAATACGTTTAGTTCAATACATTTAAGGGTTGAAAGAAATATTATACTTTAAAGAAGAAGCAAAAGGGTTTGATCAGCAGATAAAAAGAGAAAAATAGACAGAAAAGAGAAATACAAATTAAAAAAAATGTGAAACTGTCACATACCTTTTTGTGGAAATGCTTGACCAAAATGTCTTTATGAATATGAAAAAGCTTTATTCTATGTTGCAGTGAAAATAACCACTATAAAATGTAAAGGAACAATATTCATTGAATACGTCAATTTCTCGCTGTGAAAAGGTGAAAGATTTTGATTTTTGGGGTCTTTTTTTTATATACAATTGTTCTTGATGACACCCCTTTCCCCGATTGGTACGAGACTGTTCAATTATTGTGGTTAAATACCCACTGATATTAATACAAGGTTTGCATAATTGATAAAATTTCATGAACGAACATCTACTTTTGGTAAAGCAAATAACTGCAATTCTCTAAAATCTCCTCTGGGGTTACTAATGACGAACAAGGGTTCAAGGACATTTGTTTTTTTTTACAGTTTAACATGCCATATCATGAAAATCTGATTTTAGCACAAAGCCTTTCTATAATCTACATTTAATATGCATTAAAAGAAAATAAAACTTTTTCCAGACTGGAAACTTAAGTACATAAAAAGACATGCAATTTAATGTATCACATGTCTCCTGTCGTTGAGTGAACCGCATTGAAATTTTTCACTCGAACTACTTTCACACCTTAGATTATTCCGTATCGTTTACGTTTCTTTTATTTCTCAAATACTTTATTGAATATTGAATGCGATATTTCAATTTGACTTCTTTTTAAATGTCACGGCGGCCTGACGTGTGACCTTATATAAAATGAACTTGTTTTTTTTTTGTATACATAAAATGAATATTTTCAAAAATATCCTGATATTTGATATTACAATCGTCCTTATGTTGTAGTGTTCGTTGCTCAATGTCGGTTACGAGAATGTATACACATATTCACCACATTTTTATACTTATATTTTTATCTCCTATCTATTGCAGTCGATTACACATATTTTTGTTGAGTGATTGTTGCCTGTTTAACGTCCCATGCACGTGCAGTACGAGAACAAGATCAACAATAGCTAAAAACTATGGAAAAAATGGAGGAATGGGGCAACTCAGCCAACGGACGGTTGATTGGAGTTGATTGAATGTAGACTAAGGACGACAATTTTAGCCTTTAGAGTAATGGTTGCAAAGTGCCTACTCTTTTTCAAATTCTACAAAAGAAGTTTGTAATGTGTGGGAAGTGTAAACCGCTTACTCTTTTTCGAAATATACAAAAGAGGTTTGTAATATGTGGGGAACGTGGTACTTTCCAAACACGTTATCTACACTGAACGACGATCTTGCACTCCGCATCATAACATGGCAATTCTCTATCCACCACATGGAGATGCGCTGGGTAAATTTGCGAGTTTTGCTTGGAGAACCGTCACCAATGCTCATTCTCATGTCGCTTAGCTTTGAGAACCGTCACCAATGTTCATTCTCGTGTCGCTTAGCTTTGAGAACCGTCACCAATGCTCATTCACATGTCGCTTAGCTTTGATAACCATCACCAATGCTCATTCACATGTCGCTTAGCTTTGAGAACCGTCACCAATGCTCATTCTCGTGTCGCTTAGCTTTGAGAACCGTCACCAATGCTCATTCTCATGTCGCTTAGCTTTGAGAACCGTCACCAATGCTCATTCTCATGTCGCTTAGCTTTGAGAACCGTCACCAATGCTTATTTTCATGCCGTGTTCTACGTTGATGGATAATCTTGGTTATAATTGATTCTTGTCTTTTTTTTCTGAATAGATAGATTTAATAATCAGAGTCCAACTGCTTCGATTGTGTATCAGCTCAGAGAAATCCAACCGTTTGGACAGTTAACCCATTCACCAACCATCTCCAAAGATACATTTTCGGTATCTGAAAGTACATTTCCGAGATCATATACAAGAGAATTGTTCTAATTTAAGATAATATAATGCAAGTTACCTCTTTCCATATTGTGTATTGTCTATTTTGAAGTCATGCATTTTTTTCATGATAAGGGTAATAACAAAATTACAGAACTCCGAACAATCTTGCAAAGGGAAAGTCAAAACTCATAAGTATATAAACAGACAAAATCAGTCAACAACCGGAAAACTGGGAAAACCGTAATGACCCTGACTTGATACAGGCATTTCCAAAGAAATGGTGGGTTGAATCAGATTTTAAGATCCTATTTATAAACGTCAGAGTACTGAAGTGCTAACACTACATCATCTTTGCTGAGTGCATTAGAAATCTTACACCACAAGAACAAATTACACGAGGTCTCTAAGGTCTATAGAAATTAATGTTCGTAATATTTTTTTACCAAAAATAATCACACCCGATCCACCCCCATTACCTCCTTTCTATTTTTCGTTTTAAATTCGTATAAACTGAAATATTAATTTTATCGATATTATCTGATCTTGTGTCAGTGAAACACATTTAATAATTATTTCTTACAAATCTTCGGGTATTAAGTAATTTACTCCTAAAAATCACGACAGTTTAAACCCAATAACTAATTTTACAGTTATTAACCAGTACAGGAATAACAGTAGAGTAATGTCAGGAAGTGCTAAGAATTGAAAAATGAATTATGAAAACAACATGTCAATGAAATGCACTGTAAAAGTTCAGTGTCACAGGTGTATAGAATATTTATACTCGTATAAGTGATCCTTTATATATACCATTAAATGACAGCACGCAAATATTACATAATAATCGAGTAATTGATAAAAAAATATATTATATTAAAAATGTTAAGAAAGAACAAAGAAAAACGAAGGATACATGCAATCATCTCATGGTATAAGTATTTACAGAACTGTGCCCACCATAATGGCTAAATGGCTAACAACGTTCTTCCTTTCTTGGTGATACAGTCTTCTCGGGTCGTTTAGTTCTTTAATAGATTTTTACTTCGGGTATACACTGTCTATTGATAGTATATTAAATTAAACGCCTGCAAGACGTCGAATGATTTTATTTCGTTTATAAAGATAATATCGGATACACATCCAGATGGAAGTCAGTGGGTACGTCCCTCTGTATCCCGTGATGTGACCATATTAAATACTTTACGATCTATTTGCTGCTTTTTTCTATTTTGAATATCATTAATGATTAATAATAAAGCGAAGTTTTATCGTCTTTTTACTGGTAATCTCCTTTCATCTTCTTAATTGTTGCTTAATTTGTTTTCGTCTTCAAGAGGTCGAAAATTAAGAACCGGATGATCGATTGTTAATTGAAAAAGGGTTGGCTGGTGATTAAAGCCAACATAAAGAACAGTATTTTAGCAAAATGTGGCGTAAATTAATTTCTATGAGAATGGAAGACCCACAGACATAAGACAAATTTTGCTTTAAAAACAAATAATGATCAGGTAAAACCACAGCCAGTATCCCCATTCTAAGTCACGAGATCTAGAACGTTCCTTTGTTACGGGTGTGAAAGATGTCTTGGAAAAAATAAGCATGGGAAGGGAATTTCACAGAGGAAATCAGAAAAGTTTGAAGATACTAAAGGGGTAAATCGGAGAAAGACAAGTCTACAATACAATGGCCAAAAGATAAAAAGGACAAACAAAACACTACACACAGGAAACTACAGACCGAACAAAACGAATCTTACTGAACACAAAGGTGTACCGGAGGTGTAATCAGTTCTCTCTCCACTAGTGGTATCTATCGTGCCAGAGGTGTAATCAGTTCTCTCTCCACTAGTGGCATCTATCGTGCCGGAGGTGTAATCAGTTCTCTCTCCACTGGTGGCATCTATCGTGCCGGAGGTGTAATCAGTTCTCTCTCCACTAGTGGCATCTATCGTGCCGGAGGTGTAATCAGTTCTCTCTCCACTAGTGGCATCTATCGTGTCACTCTTGTTATAAAAACGGCGATAATTGATGAGTGAGGAAAGGGCCAGATTGTGATTACGACAGACGGAACATATCCGTGGTCATTTGTGACACAGATGTTCGGTAACGGTTAACGTTGACTATGAAACTGAACAATGTAGAATATTTCTACGATTAATATGTTCACAATTCGTACTATTGCATTTGATTGAAATGTCTATCCTAAAAATTCTATTTTCTTTTATTATACTGAAGCTATTACAACAAAGAAAATATTTTGTTTTACCAAGTAGATAATTTAGTCCATTTAAATCCATTTATGATGCTTGAATAATCTGAAGATACAGAAAATGCACAATTTCTTTCATAAACAACCGTAATTAATCTTGTTCTTTAAGAGATTTGACAGTGGGACGTGTACTTATATGACAAAGGAAAATAAAAAGATTTCGAAGTTCAGTTCGTTCTTTATAAGTACATATTTAAGCTCCACACTGAGAGAAAGATTGCACCTTCATGGGAGTCGAAAATTAAACCACAAACTTTACAACATTTGCTCATAATATCAAGGTAAGTAAAAAGTCAGTAAAAAGTCAGCTTGAAACATGTTGAAAACTGAAATTTGGTTAAATTTGTCCTTAAAATGTTATCACTGAAATTGGAATAGCAAACTACAGAAGCATATTATATTGTAAAAGAAAAAGAAGATTACGTCAATCTGCGCCCAAGTCTTAGTTATGTAGCATTTCACACAGAATCTTGACATGTCTTTGGCCCAGACTGACTGACTTCTGTAGTGGTAATTCATTGCCAGAAAAGTTTGAAGATACCAAAGTGGTAATCAGACGCTGTAAATCGAAGAAGAACCCACAGTACAATGTCCAAAAGAAAAAGGACACAATTGCAAACGAAAGACTGATCAACATGATCGCCACTAAAAACCGAGGGGAACTCAGGTTCTAGTTGCAAAGTTCAAAGTATTGTTAAAAGGACTTTTTCGGTTAATTAAAACATTGCTATGAGTATAACATTAAAGAATTTAGGCAGAGGTTTCAATGTATTTAAAGACATAATTAAATAAAGTGTCCACTACAATAGCATTAAATTGGTAAAAGTACATGACTATGAATATGTTAATAATACATTTAGGTTCCCAATAGTTTACCAGGACAGATATCCATTGGATAGAAATATTCAGGCGTGATCCATGCAGGATGTTAATAATACATTTAGGTCTCAATAGTTTACCAGGACAGATATCCATTGGATAGAAATATTCAGGCGTGATCCATGCAGGATGTTATGTGCGATGGGGATACACATTTTGTAGACGAGGAGACTTACGGACTTTTAGAAAATAAACCTGGGTATAAATCATAGCTCATTATTTAGATGACTGTTTTACTTGGCTGTGAAAAGGATTCTGATGAATGAAAAAATTGATGTACCTCTTTGATGAAAATTGTTGTGAGTTTGTGTTTTCATTCGCGATTAAATGATAAAATAGAAGGTCCGACAACATTAATTGAATATCTGAATATGACAATTGAAACAGTGAACATGTTTATAATTAAGAATTGTCGATAAAAAAAAGTCTATGCACTTTTAGCTAAAATCAAATTAGCAGATTTGCACAGGAGTAGTAAAAAGTAACATTGAAAGAATTTTGCAATCAATTTGTTGGTCATTGACATTTTGCACAAACGTTTAACTGTAGAAAGGCCATTTAGTTGTTGATTGTAAATACGGATACTACAAAAGCTTCAAAACATTTTTATCTTATAAGGGTAACAGTGTGAATGAGAGATGATTTATTTATGTGGAAATTATTCTTATCAGATCTTGATCTTGAATTGTATACAGATGGCCCTGGAGGTGTTGGTGAAGGATGTGCAGTATATTTCAAACGAAAGTGGGCGTGTTTATGGCATGAAAAATAGACAAGTGCTGGAATTTGAAGGACATCACATCTTGAAATAATATACCAGTAGCAATAGGATTATTTTATGGTTTGATCCATTTTATTGGAAAATATATAATTTAAAAATGACAAAATGGCAGTTGTCTGAAAACAGTGAACAGAAAATTCAGCAAATCAGAAAGAGTGATGTCAATTCCATTGAATGTTGCTCACTAATTGTCAATTTTCAGTAGTTGTTCATTACTTTCCTAAAGATAATGCAATGCTGATTCTTTACCATTTTCAGATATATTGACATCTCTCGCCATTTGCCGACGATTCGGCAACTCCAACTCTTGGACCAATCTATCTCTTGTAGTACAATGAATGTTTACGAAAATACATTTCAGTCTTTTAACAATATCTGACCTGAATTTCAAAGTAAAAGTCGACAATCATTAAATATGTACAACACGAGCTTTAGTGAGGTTTTGGAATCGACTAGAAACTAAAGAGAAACATGACCACCTACAACTAATCATTTACTTAATTAACGTACCCTTATATAAAATTAATGATTGGACGGAATACCCTCAATAATTTATTCTGGTGAAAATTGCTAAGAGGCATGCAACATCTGGGTAAAAGGGTCGAATACATATTTACATTTGAAGTACTTATATTGCATCGTAGTTCGTATTAAGCACAAAACAATCATTTTGCTTAACCTTCTTTTATGTTTCTATGGATTGAAGAACTCATTCACATATGTAATGCTATGTACAGTCAGGTTGTAAAAATTTATGGCATAACATTTAATGATCAGAACTCAGAAGTATAGGTGAAGGTTTCTTAAACTGCCATAATGACCCAATCTTTTAATCTAATTCTATTCAAAAATGAAAATAATTTTTCATTTTAACCATTACAGAAAATTTACACACTTTCACTTCTCATCAGTAATAAGAATACCATTAAAATTCGTATGATGATAATAATAACAATTTGAACACGCGTTCATTCAGAATAGGTGCAGTAACGTCAACAGCAATGAAAGGAATGAGAAAATTTATGATTATCAATTAAATCAATGGTCAGCTGGAATTCAAGTTCATTAATAACAATGCATTAGGATATTTAGTTTAGTATGGCTTTGTTTGTTTTATACAGGTCGTTGCAATAAAACCAAAAACCAAAAATACCACACTGCATCGTCATGAACAGTTCTAAAATACATTTGAAAAATCGTAGCAAGAGACGAAGTCGATATCTTTAACACGCAAATATATGACCTCTTACTTTCTTTGCTTCGTTCGTAGATGCACTTCAATAAAATTGACCGGGTTAAATTGATTTTATGGGTACAAATTTTTCTACTTCGTGAAATGATGTGATTTGGATAAAATGATTCTCCTTGATTGTCAAAACCTCTTTACACAGACAAAAGAAAACATTAAAGATATGCTTAGGGAAAATTATACTACACACGAATTTAGACAGGAATGTTTGGGACGTGTCATTGACATATAAGATGGTAAATTGCTTTGGTATATCAGATGAGTGAGTATTTGTTGTTCAGTACCAAATGAGCAATTTTTCAGTTGTATTATTGCGAGAGCAAGTTACATTAAGTGAAATGATGAAGTTCGTACTAGACCAGCACGCATAATTGAATCTATATTAGTGCTAGCTCATTGACACAACAGTCTGCGGGTAAATATGTTGCTCCATTCTGGCACATTATCCTGGTTTCCAGCCCCACCGTCTTTGCTCTTACTCCTTAATGCTGCGGGCTAGAGGAGAAACAGCAAATACCAACTTGACCGAACCGGGGCTCGAACCCACTATCTACCTCCGCACTCGAGACTAGTATGCTAATCATTTTACCACTGATGCGGTTGAAATGGGGAGTTTGATACACTGTGGTGAAATGAAAACGTAAAAATGTAATTAAGTGCACACGACGCGTTTCTGCAATAACCTTCAGCACATAGTCAAACATCAGATACGCTCGTAGTCAAACATCAGATACGCTCGTATGCAGTCAAAATATTTGAAAGCCAAATAATGAATAAGCCCATGAGAGCAAGTAAAGTAAAGGACCCAAGCAAGATAGTCAAAATCGGTTAATGTTACCTATCAATCTAATTAAGATTAGATCTACGCACTTGCTTCCTATTTTCTATCGAGCAAGTGCGTGGATCTAATCTTAATTAGATTGTGTTACCTATGCATAAGGCATTTGACCTTTATGCATTAAATAAGAACTGTGAATTTCAAACATATATAAACATATCTCATAAACCTTGTGAGTGATGTGGAAATGACACTGACTTGATAAAATATGCAAAATTGTTGTATGACATTAAGTATGTTGTATGTTGTAAGCAACAGGATATTTGGACAAAATTACTTTTTTCAAGACATTTTTTTTTATAATAATTCAGATATGAAAGTACCTATGAAAGTAAATAATACGGGTCGCTAAATAGTATTAAAATTAAACTAAGGGTTTTACTATTGTTCATTCTGGACTTTCTACGATATATATCCAGCTTTATACTGCAATCAGTGCATTAACTGACACGTATAACTACTAGACACAGGATGTCTCTGGATACCCCATGTCTTATGAGCGAAGCGTTATAGACACTGGCCAAACGCGTACCTCGCTCTAAACACCCTATTAGAAATTGAACCAAACATGTCCAATGATTTTGTCTTTTTATGTACACATTTAACATTTTTTTACATTGCATTGCAGTATAAAACAATATACTCACATTGTCGGGAAATATAACATTTATTTGTACTCGCCTTGAAACAGGGAAGCAATTATCAAGGACTCGCTTTTTCCCGTTGCTAAACCTCGTACAAGTACATTTTATACATTTGTATTTGCAGACAATGGTCGTATATTGACTATTTATAGAAAAACGATGGAGTACACCTATCTTCTATAAGAAATGGTATTTTCTCATAGAGATTTAGCTTAGTTTTCGTCAATAAGGTGTTATCCTAAGTAAATAATTCGTTTGAATGAATGTTGATTGTTCATTTGTTGTTATAAATGTAAATATAAAATGGTTTATGGCCGAAATTGTGTTTCTCATGGCGGGGTATGATCTGATTTGGGGTCAATCAAGTGCTAATGTTGGTAGTGTTTAATTCTCCACTATTTACTGTTTGTCCTTTTAACAACCTTTACTTAAGATAAAAAAAAAACTAGAGGTCCACCCGAACCTGTATCGCTCGTCTAGTCATTGTTTATGTTCAATCAAATCTAGATTTTGAGAAAACATAATTTATTCATTTCAAATAGGGTTTTATGTTCATATTTAACCCATTGAAATAGGACTTAATCTTTTTTAATGGACGTTGGTTCCTTTCTATGCTCTCGTGTTACATGTGGGACTCCTGCCGGATATTTCAAAGGAGCTCAGTGGGGATAAAACTATATGCGTTGGTCCCATATGTATCTTTAAAACGGCAAGAGCCATAACATAATATGTTTTGTATACTACATAAAGAAAATTTTATAAGGACCATAAAGAAAAAAAAACTTAATCATGATTGGTGAAATAAACAAACCTTCTACATACAAATACAGAAAACACACTTGATACCTTTTGGACCTCTTGTTATTTGTGCATTTCAAATTAATTTTTAGAGGACAATTCAAGGAACATTCCTACCAAGTTTGGCTGCAATTGGCCCATGTTTTTTTCAAAGAACAAAACAAAAGTACTGAAGATCACCATTCAGACAACTGTTGTCATTTGTAAAGTAAACACTGATCTTTTGAAAATGTATATGTTACAGTCAATTTCATAATTCAGGCATTTTGTAAAATGCCTGAACTTTTTTAGGATTTTATAAAATGACTGCCAATTTTAGGAATTTTATATAATGACTAAAACTTCAAGGCATTTTGTAAAATGCCTGAAAAAAATGGCAAGCATTTTACAAAATGCCTGAATTGATTTATCAACATAATTTTAATGCAATAGATATACGATTGTATTGAAAACATGTTTAATTGTACAAAACGATGAAGTAGAAACTAAATTTTCATATCTCATCTAAGATATTTAGACTTAATGATTCAATATTAATTAACTTATTTACAAAACTGTTATTATAACAACTTATTTATTGTTACAAGCAATGTTTGGGTGGCATCGACTGTTACACAACACTGCATCCTTTTTACACGCACATCTTGTAGTGTTACATCCAAGTTTCCCACTTGCACTGCACCCACATTTGGTAAACCGTTGGCCACCACAAACAGAAGCGCTCCCAACAGTATTAGGCCGCTGAAAGATATTTCAGAAGTTTTATCAACTGTTTCTTTATCTAAATATATACTATACGAAAGTTCGAACTGGTTTCTTGTGTATGAACCCTGGGACTATTATAATGTCAGTATAATAGTCCCAGATGAACCTAATAGCATGCCACCAGACGCACCAAGTTGTTAACCGTTGTGTACTCTCTCTGTTACAATTGCCGTTACATTCCTTGGATCTCCTTTTCCTCTAGATCTGTCTATATTTGGTATCGGAATCAGAACATTTTGTCCTATTTCAACCTCTGTTAGAATTTTTTTCTGATCGATTTCGCATCCTTGTAGCTTGACATTTAAGTGATTCTGCAGCTTGTGACCTTTCCGTAGAAATGTCTTTCTCATTCGAACATAGCTGAAAAATTGCGTTTGATGCCTCTGACTTTGAGCAAAGTTCGTGAAAAATTTATTGCAAACGGAACATTTCATAAAATCAAAACAAGGCATTTCACATACTGCACATTGAACAATGTCAAGTGAATCTTTTATTGGAGTGCTCCGAATTCCGGAGGAATCTTACCTGTACAAAGACAAAGACAAGATGGCACATCATGGACGGAATCATTGGCATCTGTATTCGGGTTGTACTGAACTGAAGAAATGTGTAGTGTAGGATCTTGGGTTTGCTTATTTTCAAGATGTGCAACTAGATCCTCTTCCGTAGACAACATTTTCTATGGTAGTGTTAACGAAGTTAAGCCCATTTTTGCATCACTTCCAAACATCGCCTTGTACGGTGTCCTATTTATTTCAGAATGATGGCTGTTGTTTTTATTAAATTGTACAAATTTTAAACCAACTTTCCAAGAAGTGCTGTTATTTTCTCTCATCCAAATTATGAGCATGTCTTTAATGTCAGCATTACCTCTTTCTACACTCCCCTGAGATTGTGGATGTCTTGGTTTGCAGTGGACAATACAACAATCAGGCCACAAATCTTTCAACTCTTTGATTACATTAGCAGTGAGTGAATTCCCGACTGTTGTCTGACTGAAAGATGTGAGGTACTCCAAAAAGGAGGAATATATCAAGCGATTACCAACTTTTGCAGCACGTTTCGATGCAAGAGCTTCCAAAACAGAAAATTGTATAAGATGGTTCTGGTAGTGCATCATGAATTTATAATCTCCATCTGGCAATGATTGCAGATCTACTAAATTGACCTGTCCTCTGCAGTTTAAGTCCTTAGAAAGTACCGATTTCACAACAAGGTCTTTACTAACGACTTTTCTTTTCAACTGACATTCTTCACAGAACTCTTTAAACAAGCCCAGGACATCCCTTGCCAAGTTGTGACATTTGCATACTTTTTATTTGCTTCGTTCAACATCTTGTCTCGTCCACCGTGCCCTGTGAATACACGAACTCTCACAACAATACTGTACATCTCCTCTTTTCAAGTATTTCTTCATATCTTACTCTGATCCATATAACACTTTTTTTGCTTGATTCAAGAATTTCCAACAAATTCCAGTGACCACTTTATTATGTACTTCTAGTGAGTACATTTCAACCTTGTATAATTATACCAATGCACTGACAATTAATTCGCAAGGAATTTATTTCTTAAGGCAATAGTATAAAAGTATTAAATGATATAACATGTTTAAATCAAACTTTAAGGTTCTCTTTTTAAATAAATGCTGTTTTATATCTTAATTCATTTTTATTAAGCAATTTTATTAGGCAATATGTAGAAAAAGGGTCAAAATATTCAGGCATTTTGTAAAATGCCTAGAGATTTTTAGGCATTTTATAAAACGCCTGACTGAAATAGGCATTTTGTAAATTGACTAAAATTTCAGGCATTTTACAAAATGCCTAATTTAAGAAATTGCCTGTAACATATACAATGTCAATGTCTTTCATTTAATATCAACACTTATATTTTACATATAAATTTTACTACAGTATTTGTATAACGGTATACTAACAAAGTTATTTGATCTGTTCTTTGTTACAGGATGAACGTCAGATTGGTCCTCCAAATATGTCATTGAGAGAAGGCACCTTCGTACATCTGCCTAAACTAAATACAGCCGCAAAGATATATACCCCAAAACCTGCATCCCAGACTGGTGCACCATCTAGATCCACCATTCTCACACGACTGCAAGTGTTGACGATTCTTTACCCATTTAAAGAATATTCCGTCTAGTACCTAACTTATATTGCTAGTTGTATTGCGTCTAGTGTGCATTATTTCAGCTATTTTCATGACGAGAACAATTTAACAAGCAACAAATCATTAGGACAAACCGCTAGCTCTGGGAGGAACCTAAGGGTGGAAATTGCAGTTTTCCACAGAAAATGAGGATGGAATGGATAGGGCTCGAAAAAGTTTTCGCCATTCAATCGGCCATCAACGATCATTCATATTCATATTTTATATTGTATTTGACGTTGAAGGAACTTGACACTCTCCAAATACAAGGCATTCACTTACATCTGATTCTAAGGGCGGGCTGTGTATACTCGGTATATGATTTGTCTCGCACAACCATGTATGGGTTCAGAGCCGGCCTTTAGCCTAATGCACCATCTGGTGCTACAGAGAACAGCATCTCCTATATAAAACCTGAGTGGGTTTTATCTCGCAGCGGAGAAACTGTCCTATTTATATAACTCGATATTCCTTCGAAGCTTCTAAGAATAGCAACGGACTGTGTTCCTACCGAGTAGATAACAGTGTGTACTACTGCAGTTAGGAAACGAATTCTTACTCTACATTGGTTACGGAAAAAGGTACTTAAATGAGAGTGAAGGTCACAGGGATCACGTTATGCAGAATGAAAAGCATACCCATATTTGATTAAACCTCAAAATGATCCAAAATAAACACACATACATCAATATTACATTTTATTGGATAAGTAAATAGAAATCTGGTGTCATTCCAAAAACTCAGCAATAGTTATCAGTTACTGATATTATATACATAAATATTTATAGAAAGCGTCTGACAAGGTCTGACATAAAGGCTAAGATTTGACATGAGTGTATACGTTATAAATGGCAATTTACTAAACTGGCATGTTTTAACAGTTATTACATAAATTCGGTTACATGAACGTTGAAATATATTTAATTTAGAAAAACATATCTACCTTGTATATCGTCTAACCTATGAGTATGCATATGGAATGTGGGATAATTGTGGACTGATAAAAAAAAGTTATCCAAAGTCCAAACATATATGGTTGCTATATTACTTTTCGACTTCCTGTTTAAGCAAATGTCATATCTGTTAAATAAATACGTGCCATTTGATAGTCCATTGTTTCAACAACAACAAAAATGAATGGCTATTAAATCATTTTTTTTCACTTTCTGTTTATATAAACGTTAGAGAAAACCGAAGATGCATTCAAATATGGACAATACAGAGACACTGGCAACATTGTGCACACGAGACACAGGACCACGACAAACAAAAGACATTAATACAACAAAGAAAACACGAACACGAACCCACAAACAACAAGTCTCTTGTTGGAAAAAAATATGATATTTGATAATCCTTGGTTTCTTGACTCCGCAATATATGATGCTATATATTGCTTTTACTTCAAAATGCAACTCCGGTTCCACGACCTTTTTAACTAGAGTTCATTTTAATGTTACATAATTTGATGTTAAATGCTGCACATCATATCTGTGTATTGTAGTCGTAAATGTTTAGTGGAACCTTTAATTGGAGTTATGCCTCATATAAGTGTGGTCGAATCATTTCGGTCAAAACATAAGAAAGTTGCATCAGCACATGCTGAACACTTTTCATAATTTGAATTTTGTTCTATCTACATGTAGTACGGTTTCTAGGTCGAACTCGTGCCTTTCAAAATGATTCCATAATGTACAAATATCAACTCCATGTGATATATGGACGAGTTTTTTTGTTTCTTTTTTTTATCATATCTATATATTATGGACGAATGTTCATAACACAAGTTCGATAACACTCAGGATCACTGAGGGAGGAACCTTATTGGATGAAGAAGATGAAGAAGACGAATTTTTTATTGTGAAAAAGTAAAATTGCAGATATATATAATAGATAGGTTCCGAAAATTAACATTGTGACGGGCTATTACCAATTCGCACTAGAGCCATTCTGTTGTCTCTGACGTGGAAGTATGGTGGCATACTACAAACACGAGGCACGTATACTTACGGGTAGAGTGGGATGGGGTGGGGTGATGAGTGATATTTAATTCTTCTCGCTCAATCAACAGGGCGTCCTTTTGCGAACGATCTTTCCTCGCAGCGGAGAAACTATACCTTTGTCTATACCACGGGGTTCAAAAGGGGGTTAACATTGTTTATGTCTAAATGGTTACTAATTAGCTCTAAATTATAGATCGCTATATTAATATTAACATGGATATTTATACATGTGCTTATTTTTCATCCAATATTTGACCACCTACATATCTCATACTAATTATGTAAATAGAAACAAATTTCACAGGTGGAAGAAATACAAACAAAAGATAAATAATCAGGACATATAGTGTCACCCCGTGTTCAGTACACAAAATAATCCACTTATTTTTGGCAATCCTTTCCCTGTCGATTCAACTTATCTCAGTTTTCTAAAACCTCCAATGTTTATTTAGTAACTGGTTTGTAAACAAAGATTGTTAAAAGTGTTGGCAATCGAGTCACTAAATAGTATGTAATAGCATACAATAGATTGTTTGTATTAGGTCTTATATTTTAAAATTCAATTCAGAAAAGACCAGGTTTGAATTTCAGCATCAAGAATAACAATAAAAATCTACACTTTAATGTACTTTCATTGTTTGTTCTCTTACGGGGGGTCATTTTTTCCCGAGTTGATCGATGTTTGTGTTTACGACCAAGTGGGTCAGCAATTATACATTGTGACGTCCATTATTGTATTGTGTATTTTATTGTCTGCCTCTTGTAACAGTGTATACTGTCAGAGTGTAATAAAAGTCTATCTGTCTATCATTACGAGTAGAATGAAAAAAATTGTTATTATTTAATATGTATACATATTTATGAATAATAAGTTATTTGATTTGTGAAATTGAACATACTTCAAAAGCTTCACCTGGCGACAACAAGCGGCCATTTGTTGCCACAAGACACAAGAGCAAATGTCCTTAAATTATTATTTTAGTTTGTTTGACGTCGATGAAATGTCATTTTTCTTTTTAAAGTACAAGTAAATCTTTGACCGAACACATGCAGAGATGCCAACCCGAAATGAATCAATTGCTAGTCACTTAGTACAGTAAAGGAAGTGTCTGATTTAGGGGAGGCTTACATATGAAACCAAAAATTTGTAAATCTCGGTGAATTAAATTCGACCATTGTAGATCATGTATGTCGTTTGACAGCACAGTAGGATTATTTACAAACATTTACAACTAGTCCATATCATGGTCGTATCATAATTGGATATACAACTACCGATGCAATCAGTGCCTATCACAACTAAAGTTGTGAGTTCGCATCCCGCTCATGACGAGGTGTACTCGATACAATATTATGTGATAAAGTTGGTCTGTGAGTCTTGCGACAGATCGATGTTTTTCTCAGTATACTCCGGTTTCCCATACCGATAAAACTGACCGCTACAATAAAGCTGGAATATTGTTGAAAATGGTGTTAAACATCATAATCCGAACCTTAACCCCAACATTTATAGAGGCATAGCAAATCTGATATAACGTCAGAGAATTATTGACTAGTCTTTTGATTCTCCTCTTCCATGCAGAAGTAATATACTTCTTAAATCCTGCTGATGATGACGTCAAACAACACACCCGATATTGTTCTTTAAGGGTATATAATGCACATGACATGTTTCTAGTATAAGCTTCATCAGGTACACAAAATAAACTCAGTCAGTAATGTGAAAGCCAAATAATTTAAATAAGCATCTTCTATATACCTGAATATGAGATTAAAGGCATTAGCTTCTGTCTTGATAAGTTTTTGTGTGTAACCCCTGCCCCGTAGGAGTAAAGAAAAATATCGGCAAGGAGAAGGACACAGTAGCAAAGTATTAATCAAAATAGAAATAAATTAGCAATATATTTTACAAAACGAACTCTGTTTTCAATTGTAAAATTTGTTTAATACTTTATTTATATTTCATTATATAGATAACGCCCTTACCTGATGCAAATTGAAAATCATATCTTTAAAAGAAACATTAAAACACCATTAAATATGAACTTAAACCAACACATGTGTTACCATTGAACTTCACTGTACGTTGAAACCCCTGAAAATGTTTTATAATTTAATTCTGTTTTAAATCGGACCGGAAAATGGTAGACACGGAAGTGTCTGCGCCAGTAACAAGATGACATTTTAAATCGAATACACTCCGAGCATATCTATCTGAACACAGCATCTACTGAAATACAACCGTGTTCGTTGTTTACTTACTTATAAAAAAAGAGTCAAATGCACTTCATTAAACTATGTATATGCAATACAATGGAAGCCGCCGACGGCCATTTCGTCTTTGTACCGTTTCATAAAATGAAAACATGAAAGCGAAAACACCTTCGTTGATACAATTTGAAGATACCATATGGGTAATCAGAAGCCGTAAATAGAAAAAGGGTTGATTGATTGGTGCTGAACACCAACATTAGCAGTATTTTAGCTATATTGTGGCGTTAACATATTTTATTAATAACTTATTTACCTGCCTACAAGATCCTTAGAAATAAAACACATTTGACTATGAAACAAACGGAGTATATGTACAAATAAAATAAATTTTAAAAAGTTTGAAAAACTATTTAGAAGGAACAGACAATACAATTGCCAATAGAAAAATGACGACGGACAAACAATGACCCACAAAACACTATAGGGATAACTAAATATTGGAACGCACGAACCCAGCTAAAATCCGAGAGTAAACTCGTGTGCTTCGGAAGTGTAAAAAGTTCTGTATCGAGCAAGCTGTGGAAGTAGTTGATTATACAAAATAGGTGCAATTTGCTTAGTCAGGACTTTTTTTTAGACCTATGCTGTCGTCATTCTCAATATTCAGCCAAATTCTACAAATTTGATTTCAACCAATCAAAATCTCTCCCGTAATGATTCGACCTAATAACCCAGCCTCGATTACTATCATTAAATATTTAATTCAACATAATATAAAATATATTTAAAGATGTTTTGGATAAATATTTCTTTCTATTTTGATATCGTTGGGAAAGTATACTGTCAGGTAGATTATTCAGTCTGATGATCTGATCATTATAGGTCAATCCTTGTCCTCCTATTACTTCGTCGTGACCGTGATTGTATGGTAGTTGGAGTTACAACTACATATACAATCATTGTCTATCATCACTAAAGTTGTTAGTTCGAATCGCGCTCATGGTGGGTGTAGTCGAAACAACATTATGTGATAAATTTATCAGTGACTTGCGGCAGGCAGGTCGGTGGTTTTATCCGGGTACTCCAGTTTACTCCACCAATAAAACTGACCACCGTGATATAACTGAAATATCGTTGAAACTGGCGTTAAGCACCATAACCACTATTACCTCCTCCTGTTACGTCAAAAGTAATAATGACATACAATATGCCTGATGTATTTATAATAATAATAAAAAAATTTAAATGAAAAAGAAATATTATAATTTTAAAGTTTGAAATATATTTTTTTTTGGAAAGAAAATCGTAGATATTTGTGTATTTCTCACATTGAAAAACTATACAAAAAGGTCTGGACTAGACAGTATTTCGGTACTCTGATTTTGTTCCCCCATGTGTTTACGTATTGACTTAAAAATTCTCCGTATTTAATTTTTAAATACGTTTTAGAGTAATCAAATTAGCTTTGTTATTGAAAACATAGTCACATGATTATAGAGTCTTAATTAAGATTGGATCAGAAAAGTTACTTCTTAATGTATTTATCTTAAGTAGTATTTTGATACTTTATTTTTAGAAATTTCTAATGATTACCAAACAAGTTAAGATCACAGCGTGATGCAGACAATTTGGTGGTATACTTATTGTCAAAATATATCTATATTATATAAATATACAACCATAAGTGGTCTGGGTAAGCAGGTACCAGTTTCAAACATTATACCTACACCATTTATTAAAACTGTTTTATCACATCGGAGGTGTAATGGTCAACGAGCCCACCACGAGTTGACACGATCATGGATTTGACGGATTATATCTCTTGAACTCTTTTTTTAATGATTCTTAGGCTCTAAATAATAATAATTATGGTTGACCTGAAACTAGTGCAACATCCCGGGTTAGAATCGCTCGAATCCAGTACCTTTTGCACTGAATGCAACCGCTCTTCTCCATGAGCTAAAGGGGATATCCAACTAGAACACATGATAAATGCATACGGTCATCTGTACCATATTGAAAATCCCTTAATATTTGGATCTTGGAAACTCCTGGAGTCAATGTGTTAAAACATTAAATAGCAGACGAAACTTTTTTGTTCCTGCAAAAGAAAATGTGCAAATTTGGTTGGCTTCTATCGAGTGATATTCGACGAGTTTTGGATTAGAGATAAGTAACCACCTCTAGGCCACGTTTAATTTCCCTGTTTGTCTCTGTGAAATCGCAAATTAAATAATGTGCTAAAAGGATAAATAGCCGAGACGCAACTTTATGTCCTGTTACAGGAAATGTGTAATTGGTTGGTTTCTGTTGAACATTGAATGGTCTATGAGGAGTTGTGGGTGAGAGATAAGTACATCCCTCTGTATCGCATTGAAAAATCCTTGTTTGTGTCTTAGAAACCCCAGGAATCGAGGTTTAAAAAAAAACATAGAAGGTGTACAACTTCCTTGTCCTGCAGTAGAAGATTATGTATAAGTTTTGTTACTTTCTGTGGAGTGGTTTGGGAGGAGTTCTGGATTAGGGAAAGTGTGGCACCAAAATTAACGACGACGACGACGCAAAAATGTGCCACGCAAATGACCTAATTACAACTTTCAACCAGTTATAAGGCAGTGGGAGACCAGAAGCCGTCTTACACAAACTTGGGTTCGAATAATAGTCATCAGTTAAGCCATTACTCTGAATGTAACATGAAGAATGTTGAACCTCCAGTTGTTTGTAGGAGGGCTCGTGTCTTATTCACGTTATTTGTGTTTGCTTGTGTTAAAGTGGTGTCCAACACATATTGTGTTGTGTTTTTGCTTTGCATTTCTTCATCTTTTGTACCCTATGTTGCCAGTTTCTCTGGATTGTCCATTTTTTTATTGCCCCTTCGGTATTCTCTAATGCTTATTAAGCATGCTGTTTCATCTGAATTTTAGCTGGGTTTATTTTCATATGCGCCAGCATCTAAACAAATGTTTGAAAAAGCCAGTTCATTAGTCTATATATGAAGTGAGTGTGAAATGGTCTATAATCTTTTTTTTTTTTTTTAATTTAAATTGGATTAACGAAGTCAAAAATATTAAATCATAACATTTGGCAGGACTTGCCTATAATAGTATTTAGTGTAAGCAGTGTCAAAAGAAATTTAAGATTTTAAAGTCTTTATAGAATATTAATATTACATAAATCTGGTAAAGTACAATTTTCCTGTGTGTGGTTGAGCTTGTGTCTGTATAATCTCGTGAACTGTCTTACTGTAGACAAAGAGGGTTGCACATTGCACATGGCGGATTTACTGATTAATCATAAGCATCATGGTTTACTAATGTGAATCGCAGTGTATATCAAATATAAGCCTGTGAATCATAATTTATCGGTTTATAGAGATTTTAATGGTTTATGACCCCGTCCCACGTTCAATAATGTAATGCGAAATATAATAAAATAACAGTTTCATACGTAATAATTACATGTACGAAAACAAAGAGCATTCTAATTAAATACATATGCAACCAATAGCTATCGCCACAAATGGGCCGGCAATTCAGCTTTATAAGGAGGGCTATGTTTTTCACCGAGCAAGAAATGAATTCTGCATGACAAAAATATAAGGTTTTTTTAACATGGAAATTCAGTAATTTATTTTCAAAATTTACCCATATCTTTTTTTTTTTTTTGAGAACTGAGAACTGAGAATTTTGTTCAGCAAAACCCCCTCCCTCTAAAGTTCTGTAATTGCATTTTCTTATCTATGATGTGTTAAATTAGGTCGTAACAAGAGTCCTCGATACAATTTTATATCAAATGTCTTGCGAAATGTCAGTGGGTTTCTAGACTCCATCAATAAATCTGGTAATCACGTTATTACATTGTTGAAAATTGCATTACTATAACGTTATTGCTATATGTATTGATTTGTAATGCTATAAACATCATTATTTAATGTATTATATTGTAGTGTTATGCACATCAATGTTATTTGTATTGTATTGCAATGCTATAAAATCTTTTTTGGCCGCATCATTGCACTAAGAGGGGTGGTTTATGGTCCATAAAACTAGTTTAACCCCTCCACTTTTGGTTGAAGTGCATAAATCAAGCCAGGAAATTGAGCAGTCATGTACTTTGTTGGGCTATCGATGCTGCCTCTTTCTACGATTTTGTTATTAGATTTTTGGAGCTGTTCCAACAGTGGGGTATTTTTGGAGCTGTTCCAACAGTGGGGTATTTTTGGAGCTGTTCCAGCAGTGGGGTATTTTTGGAGCTGTTCCAACAGTGGGGTATTTTTGGAGCTGTTCCAACAGTGGGGTATTTTTTGCTTTTCATTTTATTGCTATACGTGTAATGTATTGTAATATTTTAACACCATTGTTTTAAGTATTGTATTGTAATGCTATGATATTATTGCTATATCTAGTATAATGCTATAGCAACACAGCTATACATATCATTATTACTGTATGTTGTATTATGCTGCATCATTGTCATAAGTACTAGTATTATGTAAAATCATACCATCATTGCTAAATGGACCGTGTTCATGGTGTAATAATTAGTCTGCTTGTCTTGCGTGCGAACCACAGACTATAACATTGGTATTTGCTATATCTCAGCTAAGCACACAACATCAAAGAGTAAGAGCTAAAATTTCTTGACTCAGTAAGCTAGTAGTCTAGTACAAAACGAACATCATCATCATCTCATCATAATGCTATAGCATCATTGCTATATGTATCATATTGTGATGCTATAACGGCATTGCTATATGTATCATATTGTGATGATATAACGGCATTGCTATATGTATCATATTGTGATGCTATAACGGCATTGCTATATGTATCATATTGTAATGCTATAACGGCATTGCTATATGTATCATATTGTAATGCTATAACGGCATTTCTATATGTATCATATTGTAATGCTATAACATCATTGCTATATGTATCATATTGTAATGCTATAACATCATTGCTATATGTATCATATTGTGATGCTATAACGGCATTGCTATATGTATCATATTGTAATGCTATAACGGCATTGCTATATGTATCATATTGCAATGCTATAACGGCATTGCTATATGTATCATACTGTGATGCTATAACGGCATTGCTATATGGATCATATTGTGATGCTATAACGGCATTGCTATATGTATCATATTGTAATGCTATAACGGCATTGCTATATGTATCATATTGTAATGCTATAACGGCATTGCTATATGTATCATATTGTAATGCTATAACGGCATTGCTATATGCATATTTCATTGTAATGCTATCATCGTGAATGCCATTAAATACCTGTAATTGCTTGCTGATGTAAAGGTCTCTACTATTTTCCAGAATTAAATAAGTATTAATAAGAGGTTCATGTCATTCTTGGCATTGTCTTGCTCACGAAATCTTCAAGTGAATTAAACACCTGCTATTAGATTTTGACACATCGACATTTTTGTATGTCTATTTAAAAGTAATAGCTCCATAAATCATCGTTAAACAGTTACCTGACGAAACTATAGGTCATACCAGTGTTTTAAAGAAACTTTACTTCTACCGGTCTAAAGTGAAATATTATTTGTTTGCCTAGTGCCCACCAAAACTGTCCCTATCATATTCTTTTATTACAAAATAAAAAATGTAATCCCCTCTTTTAAAAAAAACTTTTAGCAGATAGTGAAAAAATAAAATGAATTTAAAACCCACTAAAAGTCATTAATAACATTTTCAGTCGGTAAACAGTAAGCGAATGATATCATTCAACGTTAGGCCTATGAAATTTGAAGAGTACATTATTAGAATTGGGTGAATGAGTGATTAATGTTAAACGCCAACTCAGCAATTTTTCAGCTATATCATGACGAGAACAAGTTAATTTTCAATGAAATGATGATGAAGTCCACTTTATACTAGACCAACATGCATTGCTGGATATTTACAGTGCTAACTCACTGAAACAACAGTTCGTGGATAGATATATCGCCCCACTCGGACACATTATCCTGATTCCGAGCAAACCAGTCTTAGCTCTTGCTCCTTAATGCTGCTTGCTTAGCGGAGGAGCAACAAATACCAATTTTATAGTCTTTGGTTTGACCCGATCAGGGCTCCAACCCACGATCTACCACACTCGATATTAGAAATTGATCAGACTATCTATTTGAGTCGGTAAACACCAAACGAATAATATCATTTAACAAGGGTACATTTTTAGAATTGGGTCAGACTATCTATTTGATCTTTATGGTCGTTACACAGAATTAACATGGTAATTTCTTAAACGTGTTGTAAGAGTTCTTTTGAAATGCATTAGACGATGAGGTGATTCTATCACAAAGAAACTTTTATCTCATCTTATTTACCGTACAAATGCTTTATATTGATAGAAACATTTTGAATTTAATTCAGAAACGTCAGTAAAAGACCTCTATTTGATTCTAACAATAACTTATTTTCAAAAATCTTTTTTTTTTGCATATAAAATGTATTTTTATGAAAACCACAAAAATAAAGAGGTTATTTTTTTGGGAAGACGTTGTGTACGAATTAATATATAAGTCATCCCTGGATTGTGTGACATGTTTGCATCAGACCAAGGTCTATAACCATTTGCCTTTTGACAACGTTATTATAATTATCCTATTCGTCAAGTCATTAAATTCATGATTTATGTCATTAAACGACACCTATAAAACTTTTCAATTCTTGAAAGGGTTGTATCTTGAGAGGGTAACGATCCATAGGCTGACTTTTTTACCTCTTTTTAAAAGATCAATAAAGATTCGCTTAGTCGGCAGCGTCGAATAAAACGCCATATATACTGTATGTAATCTCTGAGATCTTGGACAGTATATCTCAAATATTTGTTATTTCACACCAAAGTTTAGATTTAAGAAGATATAACTATTGATTATAATTAACAGTTTTATTTCATTGCACTTGTATAAAAAATCAACGTGAAAATGTTTCACTTTTGTCCTTTTTAAAGTTCCCATAACTATACTTGATAAAGTACTAAAAAGCAGTCATCGAAATCTTTGATAGTTTTTTACCCTATTATTATCTTCAATAGTGATTTGATCAATCTGACAATAAATGAACTGATATGAACAAAATTTGTGAACATCTCCATCTCGATCAGTGAGACAAAAAATCTTATTGTATACTGATTTAAAGAGATTGAATTTGTTCACTAAACTAGAATTAAATGCTGTTTGTCATAATTCATACGAATTAAATCCCCTAACAGTTTGTTGTTCTTGTTACTCTTAAGGCGATTAGGATCCTGATATATTCTCGTCGGTAACGTGGGAACTAGCACCGGTTTTCTACACGTTTTGTAATCATAATAGTCAGTTTCCTTTTGACAAGACGGTAGAAGATACATTTCCATGTCCTCCTGAATCACAGACTGAAGTTTATGTTCGTGGTCCTTGTCTTGTACAGAATATATCTTGAATTTTGGCTTTCTTGCTTTTGAAGACCTCTTTTTATACTTCTGAACACTATTTTTGAGATCACTGTCACCTTCACTTGTTTTCACTTCCGGTTTTAGATCAGCATCACTTTCATTTGTTACGTCCATCATTTCTTTTGTGCATTCATGATATTCATTTTCATCCTCTGACTCTGATTGGTCAGCAAATACACCCGGGTCAGACACCTCACTAGAGGAAGAATTTGGCACAGACGATATTGCTGATGATTCGGTTGAGAACGAATCTGTACGATGACACACTGAATATTCGGAATCTTCTCTACTTAGACTTCTGATAATTTCTCTGACTTGTTCTTTTAAAAACAAATTTTGTTCAATTTTGTCTAAAAAGACTGGATATTCACCTTCAGTACTTGCACCAGACGAATTGAGATCATATTCACTAACATTGTCCGTTTCACTACTAATTCTAATAGGTAAAGCAACCGAATCATTGCTACTACAATGTAATAAATCCACACTTTCATATGCACGTGATTTTAAGCTGCTTTCTTGTAATTCCGCATATAAAATTTCTTTTGACGAATCGGATGCATTGTTATTTGAAGCAGACGGTTTGTTTGGAAGGTCATTGCGAGATCTGGATGTTTCGTTTGGTAAAACACACGTTATGGCACTATTTTTGGCGGGAATACGCCTTGCAGGTAATACTGGTACCACCATATATGGTCCCTCTTCGTCGTCGTATGCTTGACTAGAACTAAACTTTAAACCAGTCAATATTCTAAACTGACTCGCTATGATATGTTCCGGGAGGTCCTTAATTTCATCATATATATGAGGCGTCGTTGAGCCTTGTCGGCTCGTCGTACTTAAATTATAGTCATTTGTAGATTTGGTTATTTCATTTGGCACTATATCAGCAATTTGAACACAACTTTCTTCCGTCTTTTTGAATCCATACGGCGATGTTTCCCTTGACTTAGAATCCTTAAAACCATATTCTGTTGACGATTCATCGCTACTATCATTACATTTTCGTTTGTGTTTGCGACCTCTGAACCATCGAATCATTGCTTTATTTTTCTGAAAATAAATATGCATTTTTTAAATTATGTGAACAAATTTTTATACAAAGTAAGTTTAAATAATATCATAAAGCCTTCTTTAAATTGTCTTATTCTGACGAAATCTGATTTGGGAAATCATATTTATCGTCTATGTAAAATGTCAAGCATCAAGACGTTTAATACATGTATTTTGCCTTTGAATATACACCCACAGAGTAATCATTGTCACCTGATTTTTGCCATATCACCGGGTTTGTAACTGGAACAACACTACGGGTGCATCTAGTGATATAGGAACTGCTTATCCTTCTGGATCACACATAAGTTCACTCAGGACTTCGGTTTTTAGTGGGATTCGTGTTGCTCGATCTTTAGTTTTTCTGTGTAGTATTTTGTAGATCGTTGTTTGCCCTCTTTCGTTTTGGCCACTGTATTATCCGTCCTTCTTCGAATTATGGATTCTGATTACCCCTTTGGTATCTTCGAACTCTTCTTGCAAAAATGACAAAATATACATTTTGTATCTTGATACATAAAACACCCAGTGCGGGTTTTCACTTTTCACTGCGTTTAAATTGTTTTTTTCTCTCTCTCACACTCTTTAATAGATATTTATTTATAACCATATACAATCTTTTTTTAAATTATGTTTCATGTTCTTAAGACATGCACGGTTTAAAATACATTTACTATAATATGCATATAAGGTCGTACCGTCTGAATAGAATTATATGCTCTTACGCCTTTACATGATGCGTCAATCTAGATCTAACGGAAACCCGTGTTTCTCAGACAGTGACTAGAATAATTTTGAAAGATTTTACACTGACAAATTCAGCTAAGGTCAAACCCATGACACGGCAGACAAGTATATGTCAAAGTCTCCTTGGGGCGTTTAGATTCATTTTTCAAATGGAAAATATATAAGTATATATGTATATATATAATATATACTAGTATACGAGTCCATTAATGATGATGCAAAGAAATATTATCAGTGAAGTATTGTTGCTGTGAACTGTTGATTTAATGACTGGCGGATGTAGGTGTCCGTCAACACATGTCTGTGAAAGACTTTCTTAACCACAAAATGATTAATAAAAACACTACAAGTAACTAACAATTAAATTCAATATTTCGTAAATGAAAATAATCTATTATTAATCATAGATTTGTTAAAGATTGTTTTTTTAAATGAACAAAAACTACAAGTAACTAATCATCAAATGCAATATTTCATCAAAGAAAATAATTTATTATTAATCATAGATTTCAAGGGTTTTGTTGTTTTTTTTTAAATGAACGAAAACTACAGTAACTAACAATTAAATTAAATTCAATATTTCGTAAATGAAAATAATCATAGATTAATCATAGAATACATGTCAAGATTTTTGTTTGTTTTTTTAAATGAATAAAAACGACACGATATACTTGAGGGAAAAAACTAATTTAATAGCTAAATCAGCTTATCACCCTTGGAGGAACATCAAACATGGATACCGTATTTACTAAATTAAAAGAAGTGTTTTACGCACCTGTCTCAACATTCAATAAATACACATGATGAATCCATTAACCTCTTATCTATATAGGGTTAACCATTTTCGGTTAGATTTATTTATTAAATTCTAAACATCCTTTTAACATTGCGTACTCGATGGTACAGAAATACCACTTTAAAATGCATACTATATTTTTTTTTATTGTTTAGGATAATTATACTCAGACTAGATATATTTTAATGTCATAATAATTTTTTTTCATTTTATTATTGATTGATGGGTTTTGAGTTACGTTTTAACATAAAAGAAACTATTCATAAAGAGCGCCACAGGTGCAAAGTAAGATGGTTACAAAAATATATAAGATAACAAAGTGGGCACGATTTTTGATGGAGTGTTATTTCAATCTTTGTAATAATTACATAACAGTTTATAAAAATACTGAGGGTTCAAACCAAGAATATTTAAGAGGTCTTTGTTTACCCTCTTATTGACAAAATCTGTAAGATATATCATAAATTTAGTATATATAGTGGCTTACTCAACGATGATAAATGGATTTTTTTGAGCACATGGACTTTTAATTTTGTCATGAATTTGAATCACCGGAGAATCATATTTAAAAAAATTATTAATATTAGTCATAGAATTCTGGCCGTTGTTTTAAGCAATGGTCTTTATGCAAAATTTACGCCTTAATTTAAATGACGTCGAAAATCAAGCAGACAAAGCATTACCTTGTTTAAACATTATATTGGTTTGGTTTATGTGTGTTTCCCGCCACTTTCATCATTTTTTCAGTTTTATCGGGACTATCAAACTTATTGGGAAAGGAAAGTACAGACAGACATATCGAACTGACCGATGAACTCCTGACATTGGGTATGTGTCTGTAAGCCTTAACACTTGGGATGTGAGGCTTGTATGGTCAGAAGTGAACGGCCACCAGGCCCGTACATTGTATGGAAAGAGTTTGATGTGATTCGATCCAAACAACACATACATTTAACTTTCCTTTATGACCTATTTGTCTGTAATAGACACGTGGAGGTCTTTGCTAGACTTGATCAAAGTCAGTATGTCGTTAATCATCGTCACTTAGTGTCTTCTATACAGCCTAAATGCTCATCAGTCCAACTAAAATTCTACCTCTGATTTGTCTTAAATCAACCTTCTTCTTATTTTGTTAAGTAAATACATGTACATTATGAATGATAACCATGGCTTTTACTTCTGGGCTAGACACGAGGAGGTTGGTACAAGACTGAACCAGTCGTGATATCCTTCAGCATCGTCCTTTGGTGTCTTTTCCAGTTGAATAACCCTTCACTTTGAACCATAATCTTAAAGTATGTACTAAATAATAAACCACTATAAACCAAAAAGAATAATGATATTCTATAAATCTTCCAAGATAAGTCAAACCTCCTGTTGTGCTCATTGTCATATTCTGATATATCTCTTCAATTTTTTTGAGGTTTTTTCGTAACCTTTTTTTTTGTGAAAGTTATCCCTTGTTTATTGTTACATATATAATATGTTAATTATGTGTTATATGATGATGATGCCCCCCAGTCGGTTTCTTGATTGGTTAAACAAATATCTTGTATCTTGTACTTCATAAAAATTCTAAAACGTGACATGCATTTTATTATGTGTATTTCTATCTATCAAACCAAAAAGACGAAGCAGTTTTTTGTATAATTGCATAATATTATCTTTGAAGAATTATGTTAATGAACAACGAACTATTAAAAGTGGCCATGGAATATTTTATTGCCATGGCTGTAAAAATGGCGTAGTCAATCAACGGTTCAGCAAATGTTTTTTTAACTACATGTAGTTGTTTCTCTAATTTCGTTTAGATCGGCGCTGTCTTTTTTCGTGAGGTGTGAGGGGGTTCTACATCTCAACGGGCCAAGAGGGTGAAAGTGAGTTAAGTCCACCAATATTTTTAAGAAGATTTTACTCGTAACGATCAAATATTATAAGCAACAAAATAAAGTTTCTTTTCATATTTTATCAGGACAAGAATCGCCATTATGTGGTCTAGTTATTATTGCATTTTGCAAGTCGGCCATTTTTGTTTTGATTCAAATTTAAAAGTGCGACATATTCCTTAAAGCTGATGTTTTAAAGTATGTACATTCAAAGGTCCCGGGCCATTTTATTACATTATCTCGTAAATATCACCATTATCAAGTATACACATTACAAATTGTGTTGGAGACTTGCATCATTTCCCCACTCTACATTCCCCTGATTGGACAGAGACTCCGGGCGATGAAATAGATGATGTCAATGTTGATATATACAAATGAAACTGATATCCTACGATTTATCAGAGCAATGACACATATTTCTATTACCTGGGGTTAAAATAATTACATATTGTATCAGATGCTTGGTCGTATAAATAAAAATATGGTAAATTTCTATATTTTATATGTAAATTTCGGTAGAGTTATGGATTTTGAATATATTTATTCAGTTTCATATTTGACGTATGTTACTGAAATCACGTTGTTTCCAGAAAAAAAAAGTGTCATTCAGTCATGACTCCATTTAAGGGGGAGTCAATTTAAGTCTTAATTTTAAATCATCTTTTTAACACATGTCTAGCTATTATAGCACATCATATATTTATTTTCCAATTAAAATCATAAAAAAATATACTACAAAGATCTGACTCTGATAAACATTTATTACATTTGACAAATAATAACCAATTGAATTTTTATAAGAATAAGAAAAAAAAAGTCTATTAAATCATAAACCGAATCATTAATCAATCACTATAAAATTTTACAAGTCTTTTTAAATTTCACGTAATTTCTCTTTAGAAAGTGACAATATTTTGGTCGGCAAGTAAAGAATACCAAAATACACAAGGCCATATCTATGCAATAAATAAATATTGTCCTTATTCTCTCAAAAACATACGCCTTTCGGTATAAAATTTCAACGATTTTATTTAAATCCTTGAAAATGGATCATCGACGAAAGATCAATAAAATGAATCTCTACTATATTTGTAATTCAAAAATGTCCTTTGAATTTTTAAGAAGCGGGACGTGAATATAATCTGGTTGTTTGTTAAATGTAAATAATGTATCTTTCCGTTTATTTTTTCAAAGTTTAAACAGTTAGGTTTTATTTACTTATCAGTTTTGTACGAAGGTTGAAGATTTTAGATAACAAAAGGTACGTTTAAAATGGACTTTAATAAACGACAAACCCAGCTTAATTTATGGTTAGCGCGTTTTTCAGCCTATTACTTCAGCCTTGGACCGAAAAATAAAGAAATCGAATAATAACCGACCATGATAACATGTAAAAAAAAAGTTATATCTTGTCTGTAAACTAAAGTGCATTTTCGTGACCTAGGAAAAAAGTTTAACAAGATAAAATAGTCAGGTGATAAATACTCTTCAAATTTGCTGAGTGTGTGATAGCACTTTCCGCAATATTTCTGCGTAATTAATGAAAATAATGCACCGAAAACCACCCAATACAAAACTGATCAAAGATTGGTTTATCCATGAGAACATATTTTATTCTGGCTATCAAATGGTAGAAGACTGTACAACAAAATTTGCAGATATGTAAATCTTCTGAAATTTAGATCTTTATTAAATATCCTCAGACACAAATAAAACTGTAACAGTGTATTCTCCATACAAAAAATTAAAAATATTGAAATTCAATGATAGACAAAACGGACACATTCTATATCACACGAGTTCACAATAGTTTTTAGTGGGACTATAACTGATCTTTGCCATTCGGAACACATGAGTTCCCATTCGCTTTCAGTGGGGGTACTTGTTGCTCAATTGTGTGTAGTGTTTTGTCAGCCATTATTTGTCTTTGTATCCTCTTTCTTTTTGTTATCCTATTGTCTGCCCTTTGATTTATAGCTTCAATACCTCCTTCCCAAGAAATTTAAAATACAGATTTTTTTCAAAAGATAAACTTGATTTTAATAATTATTTTAATATTATGAAATAATATTCTTATCTAATGTACACAAAAATGTATACCGGTATATAAAATTATACCTAACCATGAATTTTCTATTAAATGTGGTCAAGCCATGACCTGGATTTCCAACCCCATATGCTGTGTTATTTTATTTATTTTCTTTTCAAGGGTTTGTGGTGAGAGGTGATTGTTCGTTTTGTTCATATTGGTGGAAATATTGACCATTACAGTTTAAAAACTTTCTTTTCATAAGTTGAACAACACAGCTGTGAACTCAGACTACTGGTACTATAGGAGACATGGTGTCAAATTAACCACAAATTAGTAATTAAAACACTTACAGGTTTATTATTATATATCCAAGGAACTAGAGTAATTAAAAGTCTAGTTTTTAATGAGCCACCATAAAGGGGTCAATAAATAGGACATATTTTTCTTGCTTATTTCTGTATTGTTTCTCATATGTCATGGTCTTTTTGTGTTCAATGGTTTGAGGTGAAAGTTGGTTTTGTTGATATTGGTGGAATTGTTTACAATCACTGATTGTAAAAACATTGTTTTCTTAAGATAACAATCCACATCAAAAGACAGATAAACAAAATACAGAAAAACAAAAGACAGAAAAACAAAATACAGATAAACAAAAGACATAATATAAAGTTACAATATAACATTACAGTTAGTTACTCACAAGGAATATATAGAAGTGATAATATTGAAACCATGAAACACAAAATTGGGGATTCACTTCTTCCAATGTGAAGTTCCCCTGTATGTCCAATCCAAATACACATCAAGATAATATTATAAACAAATTAACACAAGCAGTAGCCCATGGTACAAGGCTTAGCTTGAAGCCTATTAGAAATCAAATATTTATGTCCCAAATTTACAGGAAGCACATTTCAGTCCAGACTAAACGAGATGTGAATATAGGAGTTCAAACCACTATTCTTTTTATTGCCAAAAAGATCAAGGGCTTTCATATTTTGGATATCTTTATATAATATATCATATGGTTTTCAATATCAGAATTTTCATTAATACATATTGTTTCTGAAAAAAGATTTGTCTTTAGATGTTTATCATTTTGATAGTATGAGAATTCTTGACCCATCTTTAAGAACAAGTTTACAGAAGGAGCATAGTCCTTGATTGAAGGATTTTAATTTTTCAAACCTTTCAATTTGTAAATTATGGATGGGAATGATGGGTATTTAACGCCAATTCTGGAGAAAACTATCGATCTACGCAAGTCACTGACATAATTTATCACATAGTTGTATCATGAGTACACCTCGATATGAGCGTGATTTGAATTCCCATCTTTAATGGTGATAGACCATTATTGCATAGGTAGGTGTAAATCCAAGTACCATATAATGATCGCAGCCATGATTGATTACTGTATTTCAAAAAATACATTCTTGAAAAAATGGTCTGAATTATTAAAATTTAATTCTAACTTTCATATACAAAAAAATGTAGTTGCAATCTATTAAAACGGCTACACATCAACCAAGATATGTTTCAAATGATGCACTGTGACAGAATTTCCTAACATTTGTAAACTAATTTTCACATTTTACCCGTTCGTCACAACTCGGCACATTCCGAGCCACCATCTATAAATAAACATAGGAGAGTATCGGATTCACCCGAAGTTTGCCGATTTATATGCCCGCCTTTTCATTAATTTTTAAAATGTTTCTGAAACATCAAAACTTATCTAACCAACGGCAAAAAATACCTATGCAGCTTAAATTTTGAAAGCAGGGATCTTCTATAAGATTAAATGTAGCTAGATCATTCAGGATCGCCCATGCATTGAACCGGAAGAAGATTATCAAGTATATGGTTTGTACCTCCCGTTAGAGAAGGAATGTTGTACTAGAGTTTTATAAATCTGTAATAGAACATCACCGTAGCATACCTAAAAGGACATGTTATCCAATATATGTAGATAAAAAAGATCTACGGGAGACTGTATAACAGAACATAAAAATCAATGAAATAAAATTAACCTTTTATGTAAAAACTTGAAAAAGGTGAATGACGACAAAATATATTTGATAAAATTATAAGAAAGAAATATAATAACGATATTTCTGAATTATGTTTTATTTTCATAAAATTTTTGTGTTGTAATAAAATTTTGTCGCTAGGCTTGGTACAGCTGGAGAATTAATAATGCATTTATTTCCGAAAAAAAGAATTCTATGGAAAATAATATTTTGTGTCATATGATCTGGTACATCTGTAATATTCAACTGTGACAGTTGACAGCTTGTGAATCCAACCATGTACACATAATTTGTCACACGTTAACTAATGTAATATGTGTGTTAATAGTTTACAGACGTACATATTAATTTGTATATTATATAAATATCAATTATTTTGACTTAAGTTCGTCTGACAAGTTCGTTTGAAAGGGCATGATGTCCTGGGTCGAGACAAAACAAAATGGTCGTCGCTGCACAGATGCATTCGAGACTAATTGCTAATTTTGAATGACAATGACTCTTCAATGCAGTTGGTTAAACAATTAAAACAAATCCCATTACAAATGAAACAAGACATTGAAACTTTAAAATAAACCTCTAAAATTACACTAATTTTAGACACTTTCAGTCAATTTTGCTCTTTCTCGTAAAAATCTTTATTAGGGGGGAGATCGGTAAACTCGCGAAACGACATGATCTTGCGACCGGGGTCAAAATCCCGACCTTCGTAGTCACAGTTCAACCTAAATCCCAATTTTAATAGCCATAATTCAACTAACATCTCGACTTAAATAGTGATAATTTAACAACAATTTTGACTTTAGTCTTCCTTGGTTTTCACCATTCCCTCCCTATGCAGGTGTCAGTATCTGAATGACTATAGTTTTTTAAGTGACAATAAAATAACACAGATTCAGACGTGTTTATTCCTCTCAAATCCATTGGTGTATGATAGCATTATGCTTGTATATGTGTGATTGGCTCATATTCATGTAGGCTCGATTTCAGCCAATATTGTAAATAAAGAAAAAAGAATTTGAATACTAAGTTGCATGACAAAGATAGCAACAAAAGTACCATTGAACTGTCATATACCATCAATATATGATGAAATCAGGTCAATGGTTCCATGAAACGATTGCTCTCATGATGGTTCCAAAATTCAATGTCATCTGAAACAATGGCACGATATTGATTAGGTCTCCGTGGACGTTAAGTTGACAATTCAATTAAATATCTTACAAATGTCAAATTGCAGGCCACATGTATAATTAAATATTTATATTTTTATATACGTCAGACGCACAGCAAGGAAACGCCACTATTTAATATATTCTCTCACGACGATGGAATTACTGAAATATATTCTAATACGATCATGTATATTTCTGTAATAAACACTCCATGCATGTCTTTCTTGTGAAAATTGACACCAGAACATGTTTTAAAGCTGTTAAATACCGAAACGTGACAATGACAAAGGAACGAAACTCAAAACGGAGGGACTAAAGAACAGAGGGATTTTAATGTTTAATTTATAACGAGATAATACAATAACCATTATGTTAAAAATTGTCTGTGATTGTATTCTTAAACGTCTCAAAATTTCAAAAAACGACCGGTTAGGGTTATGATATTCAACGAATTCACTAATTATGTACATAAGTAAAATAGGTTATTAAGTAAATCAAATATAAAAAGATTGTGTGATATATTATGGAGCCAGGTAAGGAAATTCAGAAAAACTTAATTTTGAACATAAAATATTTCAAAATGAATTATCCCACCAATCAAAGAAGAGTCAGTTAAACGTACCTGTCTTGCGAAAAACAATTTTATTAGATAATAAAAAAATAAAAAATACCATCTCGTGTGATATGAAATAGTGGCTGCTAATATTAATTTCACAAATGAAAAAGCATTTCAGTTTTTTGTGTGTATATGTGTATAAATGTAAGAAGCTTGGATACATACCTTATCAAATGCTATATTGAGAATCTTATGACATCTTTAAAGTTTTCTTAAAATATAATCCATAAGCTATAAAGATTGTATGTTTGTACCGTTAAGGTGTTGAAATTCAACTCTACAGGTAAAAACCCAAACATGCACCTGAGTTCCGGATGACAGGATATTAAATGGGCGGATCTTATGACATTAATGGGACCAATCAGCCTAAGGCTTTTAAAAGGACATGGCGTGAATAACGATGCTGCACAAAAAGGCCATTCATAAAAAGTTAAATGCAGTTTTGTTGATAACAAAATAGAATTAAAAAAAACCGCATTAATATTGTCTTTTGAGGAAGAAACGACAGAAAATACTAACAATATTGAGCTGTGAAGTTATTATTTCTTACACTTGGTCAGTGAATCACTGAAACAGTTCAATATGTCTGTTAAGTTATTATTTCTTACACTTGCTCAGTGAATCACTGAAACAGTTCAATATGTCTGTTAAGGGACTGAAACAGTTCAATATATCTGTTAAGGGACTGAAACAGTTCAATATGTCTGTTAAGTTATTATTTCTTACACTTGCTCAGTGAATCACTGAAACAGTTCAATATGTCTGTTAAGTTATTATTTCTTACACTTGCTCAGTGAATCACTGAAACAGTTCAATATGTCTGTTAAGTTATTATTTCTTACACTTGCTCAGTGAATCACTGAAACAGTTCAATATGTCTGTTAAGGGACTGAAACAGTTCAATATGTCTGTTAAGGGACTGAAACAGTTCAATATGTCTGTTAAGGGACTGAAACAGTTCAATATGTCTGTTAAGGGTATCGATAATATATGTTAGGGATAGGGATTTTGCCTCTATTTTTACGACTTTTTCTGTTAGATTCTGGAACTGTTCCGACAGTGCGGTATTTGTTGGTTTTTAATTAATTACTGATAATGTTATGTATAGTGGAGTACATATATCAATCAATCTTGAACGCAACATACTATTTGTAACAGTTTTGTTTGTCTTTGTTTTTGTTATGCTGGTTGTTGTTCACATGTTGCAGGGAAAACCAGAGATGCCAACCACCAAATGGGTGATTTGCTGGTCATTAAGTGGATCACTGAAAGTGTTTGAATTAGGAGGGGACACAAGTTATTATTCTACAAATGAAACAAACATTGTCAATTCTCGGGAACTCTGGCAATTGTATTAGGCATACCGTTTCACATGATTCTTCACCACCATGCATAACGAATCCGACAGAACGTCTGAGTGCCATCTATTTGTCTTTTGTTTTCATCTTCCTCGCAGAAGCAATATATAGTTCTGAGATACAGCTGCTAATGATGTCAAACAACAATCATGCACGATGCAATGCCATTACGCTGAGTTTATTGAATAATTGTCATCAAATTCATTATTATTCGGCAAATAATCAGTTTCTGGTTTTACGGGAAATAAGCTGGTCAACAAAAATTAAGCTACAAATACTTGTCTGACCCGCGAAGACACTCATGATGAACGCTATCCATTATATCATGTTTCCCTTGAGGAAATCAAGCCATCCGCTCATATGCCCACCCTATAATTCCAACTTTTCATTGTTCTGCAATTTGTTCTTGGCATGAATACATGTAGATACATATACTTGTAGTCAAACAAAACAAATAAAAGCAAAAACAGATACAAATGACAACACAATCACTATGTTACAACAAACTTTAAAATATCGTGGTATTAAATGATTTATTCAAAAGGATAGCACGCGCAAGCAAAACTCAAATTGGTACTGAAAGTGTTTTCAACTTTTCACGCTATCCCTTTGTAAATATTGAACAGCGACAATGCGAGATGTGCACATTCGGTTTCTATAGAAATCAAGTGTAATATTTTCAAATGATTCTCTGTTTTAATGTTCAAATAAATTTAATACGTACAACTGAATGTTCGGAAAACATTTGGATCTTTATATTCTATTGTATTATTATGTTGTGGTTTTTGTGCATAAATGTAATCTAAATGATTATGGGAACGATATAAAACTTGAAAATGCTGAATGAAGAACAAACTGATTTTTGTCTCCAAATACATTTTTCGCTTTTTTTATCTTTCAATATAGATTTCGAAATGATTATTGTCACAGAACACAGTTTTGAAAATATATATGCACTAAGAAAAGTTAAAAGATATCAAAGCGGTAATCAGAATAAAATCCGTAATTCGAAGAAGTTCAGAAAATGCAATGACCGAAATAAAAGAGACAATTTAAAAAATACCGCATGCATTCTCTTGAACGAATCACGTAATTTGTCTGAACAAGGGACACTTGCCTAGGAAGACTGAAGGAACAGATTGTTTGTATTGACGAATTTCATCATACAATTTTAATTCTCTTGAAGGAATCACAAGAAGGTCTGAATAAGGGGTATATTCCTCTGAAGATTGAAGAAACAAAATGTCTATTGATTAAGCAAGAAGAAGTCTCTTGAAAAAACTCAGGATAGGCACGTACTTCAGGACATGTTAATACATGTACGTGGAATCTCTTGAACGAATCACGTAGTTTATCTGTACAAGGAACACCTGCCTCGGAAGATTGACGGAACAGAAAGCATGTATTAAAGAATTTCATTAAACAACATGACTTTTCTTGAAGGAATCACAAGAACATTTGGACGCAGGACACCTTCTCTAACGATTAAAGAAACAGAAAGTCTGCATTGAAGAATTTCATTATAAGACATGCCTTTTCTTGTGGGAATCACAAGAACGTTTGTACACAGGACACTTACCTCGGAAGATTGAAGCAACAAAAAATCTGTATTGTAAATGTTTCTTAAAAGAATCACAAGAAAGTCTAAGCAAGGGACACTTACCTCGGAAGATGGAAGGAACAAAATGTCTCTCTTGAAGATTTATACATACAAAATGAATTCTATTGAAAGAATCACGAGGTTTGTCTTAACGCAGGATCATTGCATTGGAAAATGGAATTAAATTGTAATCGTTAGCCATTCTTTACCCATTTAAATAATACCCCATTTACCGTATAACTTGCATTGATTTATTGTTGCTTAACGCAAAGTGAGCCCGAGGGTTTCAGCTATAGGTGTGACGAGAATAATTTGCTAAGACATGTAGGAAGGAATTTTTCGCATAATGTAGATGTCTTATATGGAAACAATCACCTGATATATACTAATAACTTTGTAAATATGTGTTTTAACATGTTTAATGTCGTGTTTGAAATCATCTCAAAGGTTTTAGAAGACCAAAGATAAAGCTTATCGCTAATTTCCACCTCGTGGAGATGGTATCCATGACAACTGAATGTGAAATCTAATTTTGCCGTTCATTTTCTGCTCTGTTTATGGACTATAGATGTGATAGTTAATATATTGCTTGAATGCGGGAACTGAAATGTAAATATTTATAAATGTTTGATTGACTGATAACATATTGCTGAGGAAACATGGAAATTTATTTCCGGACTTTATTGGTTTCCAGACAACTATTAATGTTGTCGTCAAACTATTGTTGGTAATAAAATAAATCTAGCGTGACACGAGCGGTTTGAATGTCTTTTATTCTTACCATCCGGGACTTTTAATCAACATCACGTGCAAACAATGCACAATCTGGGTTACAACCATGACAAGTCAACAAAGAAATTATGGCCAAGTCTATAAAATTGGGAAAATGTCAATATAGAGAATGTTTCTTCTTGGAAAACGAAACTATTCAAATGTATAATGGTTTGTTTGCTGAAACACTATAAAACTAAATAAATCTGATTAAGGTAATCAAATTTAACAGTAGTTGAAATTCAATGACAAAACCTGCTGTTCCATATCATTTTTATTGGCTTAGGGTTAGTTACCATAATCGATAATATAATTAGGGTGGTCAAATTCCACAATTATATATTTCAAAGATGTGTTTTTGAATAAACGTACGTTTCGGCGCGTGTGATCGCTTAATGTCTATTTTACGTGGACACTGGTCAAACAACTAAGTTTCACAATGACAAAAGTAGTAATTTTCACCAACATGATATTATTGTATTTTTTTTTGTAAAGACTTTTAGTCTTGATTTCTTTCGCCCATATTTCAGGAGCCGTCGTGGTCGTGATCGTATGGTAGTTGGATTTACGACTACCTGTGCAATCAGTGCATATTACCACTATGTTCATGGCGAGGTGTACTTGATGCAACATTATGTGATAAAGTTTGTCAGTGACTTGCCACAGGTCGGTGGTTTTCTCCGGGTACTCCAGTTTCCTGCACCAAGAAAACGGACCGCCATTATATAGCTAAAATATCGATGAAAATGGCGTTAAACACGATAAACCGCCAAACCTCATATTTTAATTAAGCTATGTATATAAACATTATAACATGAAATAAACATTATGAAAATAACAATTTATCAAAAATTCCCGTATTGGGAAATGTAACGGATATAAACTGCGTGTCATTGTCGAGTTTGAAAACCAAATTTTAATAATAATAATAATAATAATAAAAAAAATAAAACCTATAATATAATATATGGCAACACGACATGTGTGTCTCTTGTGATTTGACTACAAGCAAATTATCTGATTTGATCATGTATTTTTATTTTCAGATTCTTTAGGGGACGATACAATTCTTACAATCGAAGTTAATGTTTGAATAATTAATAAGCATGTTTTATTTATTTAGTGTCACCAGGCTCTTTGATTCAACATTAAACAAAGGTACTTTCTAATCCTCCCTATTGTTGCTGTTGGAACATGTGGTCAGTGTCCAGTTTCTGAAGCGACATCTCCCGGTCATTAATCTCAGATGACAATTATCTTTCCTTTGTATCCAACATCACAAAGCGGATCAACCTTTAGAACTAATGGTGGTTTCTCTTCTTTATCAATAATCTACTGTATTATTTATGATTAATATAGATTCATTATAGATGTGCATAACAGATTATAGCTTTGTGATCATTGATGTGTTTATTTATATTGTCAGTGTAATCTTGAATTTTGTCAGGATCACAGAAACATGGTTCGTAAAATGAGGTGTTAACATTTTTTTCAGGTTTCAATTAAAACTAGATGTGATGGACATTACAATGGCAAAATAAAGACTGAGGGAAACGATCATTTAACTTTTAAGAGGGAGGGGCTATGTTTTATGATTTTTTTTTTAATGTCTGGCCCTGTAGATTTCAACGAGAATTTTTGGTGGAATTTGAAAAAAAAAAATATACCGACTTTTTAAGTAAAACAATCTTAATATTGTTTCACTGCATGCAAGCTGTAGGTCGGCCATGACGTGTAGTATATTTTTCTCTGTCAATCGCATTCGCCAATCAACATCGAATGTTGCTTTTGAAAAAAGTTTTCTCTTGAATGTCTCAT
The DNA here is from genome assembly GCA_002080005.1 of Gigantidas platifrons. Lineage (NCBI taxonomy): Eukaryota > Metazoa > Mollusca > Bivalvia > Mytilida > Modiolidae > Gigantidas > Gigantidas platifrons. The sequence goes on from MJUT01061930.1 coordinate 112,609, forward strand.
TAAATATATTTGACGGATTATATACATTGTATATGAATACTAGTATATGAACACGACAGTCGGAAAGTGTTTATGACATTCTTGAAGATGGCGGTATGTAGACATTGCTTTTCCGTTCAGCTGATTGATATGTCAATGAATAAATGAGTGTAAGAGCCGAGAATCAAGTTAATTTTATTTTCAGTTGTTTTGTCTCTAGATTACTAGTAATGCAAAATGACCAAATATTCAAAATGTCTTCACGTTATGAATTCCGTGTTGTGATGTTCTCTACGATTTCCACATAAAAGCGATGCTCGGTTCGCCTTTCCCATCAGTTGCTCGTAGAAGAGCTCATGTGTTATTTACGTTATTTGAGGTTGTTTACTTATAGTTGTGTCTAACACATATTGTGTTGTGTTTTTGCTTTGTTTGTCTTTGTCTTGTGTC
>MJUT01061930.1:129591-152053 GCA_002080005.1 Gigantidas platifrons
CCCCCCCCACACTAATAAACTATATTTATCTGTGAGAGAATGATTTTTGTGCTCAATTTTGCAGCTTTATCATGTCAAAAACAACTCTAACTTGGATGAAGATGATGATGTACGCTTTGTACAAACACTAATGCGCATGCTTGAATTGTTATCAGTGCTAGCTCACTGAACGAACAGTCCGCATGGTTATACTCTGAAACATTACAATTACTTCCAAGTCAGCTTGTCATTGCTCTTTCTAATTATTCTTGATCTATATCAGGGTCCCTGTCTGTCAGAAGTTGACACGTGACATTTTATTCTGTTTGTTTTTCTCGATTGGTATTTGCTTGACCAATACACTGGGGTGTATTAATACAAATAAAGATTATATTTATTTTCTTTGTTTCAAGCACACGGAAAAGAACCCTGTATAATACCGCAATTGTTTTAAAAAAAAACGCTGAAAAAAAAATCCATTTAGAGTAATTTCCGTCACCTTTAATTGCCCAGAGAGCATTGAACAAATATAGACGAATAAGTTATAATAAGTGCATGTTGATTATTAATTTACTAATGCATTGAGCACAAATGATGTCTAGTGTTGTGTTTTTAGTGAAGTAGCTGTGTCTACACTCTACAGTCACACGGACCGTGAGTATTTCATTGTGTTTTTAGTGAAGTAGCTGTGTCTACACTCTACAGTCACACGGACCGTGAGTATTTCATTGTGTTTTTAGTGAAGTAGCTGTGTCTACACTCTACAGTCACACGGACCGTGAGTATTTCATTGTGTTTTTAGTGAAGTAGCTGTGTCTACACTCTACAGTCACACGGACCGTCAGTATTTCAGCCCTATTCATGGTAAGAACAAGCTCATAGACAATAAACCACAATGCATACAGAGATGCCACCCCTAACTCAATGCATTTCGAAGAGATGATGATGATGATCTTTGTATTAGACCAACGTGCTTTAGTTGGAATTGAATAATGCTAGCTCACCGAAACAACAGTCTGTGGGTAATCATTTGGCCCCACTGTGACACATTATCTTGATTAAAGGCCAACCAGTCTTTGCTCTTACTCATTACCGGTAATACTGCGTGCTCAGATGAGAAGCAGCAAATACTAATATCCTAGCTAACACGCTAACCATTACCACACCCATGCCATTCTGTAAGTAAAATGTGACTATCGTTTAGTCGCTTTGATTTTCACATGGGTAAAAGGAGAGAAACTGGATAGAATGGAATATCTTGGAATGTAATGAATGTAGTACCAACAAGCGCTTTACAAACAAGTCGCTCATAAGAAGCTGTTGCAAGTTTTCTTTCACGTACAATGAGCTGACGAGACATACATGTATATATACGTCCATCCTTAAGGAGAGTTTTGTGCTTGGTCATACCTTACAACCAGTCAACTGACACTTATGGAAGTATTGTGCCAAACAGCGGACAAATTATAATCTATTTTCATGTACCATTCTTCCTTCTCAGTGCAGTTAGGTGCAAGTCAGTTTGGTATATGGACATATCAGAGATCTAAATAATATACCTAATAAAGTTTTGCAGTAAAATGGCATCGGCTTTTGTTGTTTGAAAAACACACTTTAAGAGATTCTGTTTGTACTTCGTATATGTAAGTCAACTAATGAAATTAGATTTATTATATTTTATTCATTCTTTAATGTTCTAGCTGCTCAACTTGTTCTTTAATGAACCAGGAAACCGTTCTAGGTGCATATTGTATTGGTTTAACCCCCGCCACATTTTTGTACTTGTCCCAAACCAGGACTTGGATTTCTAACATCATATGTCGTTGTATGTTTTTATGTTCAATGAGTTAAGGTGAGATGTGATTATTCGTTTCGTCGATATTGATGGAATTGTTGACCATCATTGTTTAAACGTTCTTTTCAAAATGTAGATGGTTGTCTATCTAATATCTGCTGGTAGTCACCGAGTGAATATTGCTTAAAAATGCAGAGGTTTACCTCAAAATGAAAACAGTATTTAAATTTTATGCAGAATGAAATGCGTGTCACAATGCCAAATGGAACAGAGTTAATGGTCGTGGCTGCATGTTGTCTTGAAAATAATCCATTTATTCGGAACAAAATAATGTCGGGATTTTACAATAACCAGACAATATATATCCCGCACCGCATTTGGCCTTTCTAACAATGACCAGTACTTGACACGTGTATCATTATTAAAATGCGCTGTAAGTTAAAATATTATGATTTATATAGAAACCGATAAAAAAGTGATCATTACTAAATCTACACGAAGTGTGTCAGCAGACTCCATGTTAAATGAACCCAATTTCCGGTTTATGCACGCGGAAATATAAACCTAGCATTTAATTGAAAAAACAACGGGAGAGATGAACTTCTATTAGCCTTCGTGAATTTGTAAATTAATCCATCGTCTTGTATATTTGTCCGTTTGATTTCAATTTCCTGCTTATTTTTTGTAGAAAAGCTTTGTGGTCGTCTTCTGAATGTAAAATAATATACTTTCGTATCCAATATTCCTATACTCGTTTCTGATTTCAACTTGTACTTTGCAATTTTATTTAACCAGAACGAAAGTTGATTTTGTTAATGTGTAAATTATTAAATTTGAAACGCTGCTATCGTTTATCTGTCGACCATTAAGTATAGCACTGACTTGCCTAATAATTGACATGAACATGGTCAGATTGGAACTACAGTGATGATCATATATCCCCGACGAGAACAAACAGGTTCAATAATATAAAAAAAATATATATACAGAAATGTGCGAGGAATGAGACAATATAGACATCGACTTCTAACTATTTGAAAAGTATGGAAAAATTGACAGGGACTCGGCTACAATGAGGTAATCTACACAACGGGTGTTTGACGTGCAGATATGGCACCCACTATGTTTCACATTGAGGCTGTCCGTCTTATAACCTGACAACCCCATCGAGAGGGAATGCCCCTAGCCGCCACCTATGGGACATGCTGCCAGGAGGGCAGCTCTGTGTGTTTAGCACAGCATCTCGTCACCAGAAAACCAGTTTTCATTGGTAATAATGACATGCTTTTTAACAAATGATTGTTTATGCTGAATGGTTTTTTTTTTAAATATCTAATAGAATCCAAAAACATATGAAAGAAGAAGAAACTATATGAAAAATATTAAATAAATAAAATTTATGTCTCAAAAAAGAAAGAAAAACAATTTAAGGAAGCATGTATTCCTTTGTTTGTTTTCCATTTTGTTCTTCAAGTTAAAAAAGGTACAAATTTTACCCAAGATTATTTCTGGTGTACCAGGAGCCTTAGTTATTAAAAAAAAGAACATTCTATTATTGGCGCCTATTCGTTTACTAATTATATATGTATTAATCATTTTAAAAACAAGTCCTTTTAATAATTGGAACAACGAACGATTTGAGTGACTAATATTAAATTATATTTAATTAAGTTTGAACCCTTGCCAATTTTATTTACTAATACTGGAACAATTTTACATATCCGTGACAATAAAGACTTTGACAGTCTTTAGAAATTACATAAAAAGAGTCACAATTTTAAGCATGTAATTGTCCAGATTGTCCCCCGATTAGATAAAAATCAAATGTAACCCCTAAAATGTTGATATTTACTAAAAATATTATGAATGAAATATACACCATTATCAACAAACAATAAATAATGGATAAATAATATTGAGTCACTTATGCTTTAGTGGGCAACACATGTGTTGAAATTCTTTGTATTATCTTAAGTAGGTTTAATTACAATTTGCTGGTCCGTGAATGGTTATACTTATCAGATAAGTAGCTACATTATGTACATACTTAGATGGAAATACCCCTAGGGTATGTAAATCAGGTTAAAAAATGATCAAAATTACATGTTCTTTTGATAAAAAAAAAAATTAATCACACCATTTCTTTTTTTTTATTCCAACATACATAATATACTTCTTATTTGAAAATTCGAAGATATGTCCAAAGTATGGGTTTTAATTTCACAAGTCCACCCTTTTGAAACCTCGAGAAAAGTGTCGTCTAATTTTCTCTCACGAAGATCAACTTTTTTCTGTGGTATTTCCCTACTATTATTGTGGGTTTCAGTGTTATCTTGTATATATTTAACATAAAAAAAAATGATCATATCATATACATGTATGCAACAATTATATTTAAAATTATCTATTTGATTGTTCCTTAGAATATTAGGAGTGTCATGTGAACCAAAAGTATTCTTCTATGAGAAAATTTTCATAAAATTATGTAAATAAACCCAGAAAATACTGTTGTGTCGAGGAAATGTTCATTTTATGTAGAAAAAATCCAGAAATTATTGTTGTGTCGAGGAAATGTTCATTTTATGTAGAAAAAAATCCAGAAAATACTGTTCTGTCGAAAGGAAGAACATCAACAGTGCCCATGCCGATATAGTAGTAACCAACAGTAGGAGATACATACTTTTTGAGTTACGTGGATCAATGCTGATAAGATAAGCCAAGTAAAAACTGTTTGGTCCCTTTTTTAGCCGATTTGCGGCGAATTCGAACTCAGCTATTAGTTTGATGAAAAAGGGGGGAGGGGCAGGCATACAGGCGGGGGGCGTCAACATCTGGTTTCCGGATATTATCTCGAGGCTTAGTTATCCAATTGACTTTGAATTTTCAGACTAATTTTAAATGGATAAAATACAGGTCATGTTCGAATTTGAGGTATCTGACATTTGTTGTTATTTTCGAGTTATGCCCTTTAATTATATATAGAACAACGTTTTCATTGGTTTATGAGATTTTACTTAAGTTTTATATATTATACATAGAGTGTCAATACATTTGATTTTTAACGACAATGTTCGAATATCGTGTGCAAGAAAAGTTGATGATACCAAAGGGGTAATCAGAAGCCGTAAATCTAAGAAGAACAGACAATACAATGGCCAACAGAAAAAGGAAAACCAATGATTTACAAAACATTACACAAAAAACTAAAGATCGAGTAACACGAACCCTACTAAAAACCGGGGATGAGGTGATCCGGAAGAGTAATCAGTTTCTGCTCCATATGTGCACCCACCATGTTATTCTTATTACAATGATAATAAGTCATAAATAAGAAGATATCATTACGACAAGCAGAATGTATTCTTGGTATTCCGTAACCATTAACCAGGTCGTGACTTTCGAAGTGATGACTTCAACGTTACTACTATAGAAACCCTGGGTTCAGTAGCTTCCTTGTTATCAGCAACCCTCTATCAAGGAAATCATGATAGGCACCACAAGCTCTGGAATATCAGATCAACAGTGAGAGGTATACTCCATATACAGGTGCTGCAGGAATATTGCTACATAAGAAATGGAAAGTTCACAACGGAAAAATTAAAATAATATCATTTGTCGTAATGTTTCGTTCTTAAGCGGGCCTCACTGTCAATTTCGAGATGTAGGCAAGGTATGGAGTAGATTTAACTGAATCTGTGGTCTTCGTTCACGGGCGTAGCTTGGGGTTAAATATTGCAGGGGGTCTGTGGCGTACCCCCTCCCCCGTAAGCCACCGATATCTTAAGTAAGGAAAACACTTTTTTTTCGTTTTAAACAAGTAGTTATGTTCTATTTGAATCAAATTACAATACAAATTTGATACTTCCATTACCACTGAGCATGCCGGAATTTAAAAAAAAGAGAAATGGGACGCCTTTGAATAGATGACATGAAACGACGTATCAAGGAAAGAAGTACCTAGTAAATGAATGCAACATCAAAAATAGTGATAAAGCATTTGATGGTGTCATGTTTATGAAATATTTTCTTTCTTCACATGTTTAACTACTCCAAGTTAAACCGTATGAAGCAGAGTCATGAATAATAGATGTACATTGTATGTGGGTAAATTAACACAAGTAGGTAAGCCAGTTTTAACAATCTAGAAAATGTAATGATTTTTAACTACATGTATATAAAAGGTGTCATTTATTGATAACGTTAATTTTAAGGAATAAACATTCAAACAAAACAAAACAAAAACAAAACCTAGAGTAATATATTTCTTTGTAATTAAATACAAATACTAAGACTAATGAAGTTTTTAAAATACTCTTTTGATCTTACAGCAAAAGTTTGCAGATGTAAAGCGCGAATTCGCCTATTTCCGCTTGCATCAAACTTATCGAAAACCTAAACTCGTTCGATCTCTTTATCCTTGTGTATGTTGTGCATGCGTGCTAATCCACTGAGTCTATCTTCTGTCATAAGTCATAAAGATGTTATTAGAACAATTTAGATTTTATTTTTAAAACATTTAAAAAAAAAATGTTGTTGATTTTTTTACCGAGGCAACTGCCTCCGTTGGCTCAATGGAAGCTACGACACTGCCTTTATTTTAAGCTCAACAGGATAGATGCGATCAACAAAATCACCAAACTTGGAATTATTTAGTGAAAGGACACCATCTATATAGCGAAACGTGAAATTAAAGGATCGGGCTAGCTTTATATACATTTGCTCTGTATAAAACTTGTTTATGGAAGAGAGCGCCCATGCATCTTCGATAGCCAAGTGTTACGATCCACCACCCTTCTCTTTACGATCGTAACCTTTAGCTGGCTTAGATGGTGCCCACATTTAACGTTTTATTTGTTCAGGTTAAGTTACATGTAATGATCACTTTTCGTCAGTTTAAGATGGGAAAAAAAACGGCATGAAGAAAGATTAAGTCTTCAGTTAGAAATTGGATACACCAGCATGGTTCCATAGCACGGAATAGAACAGTGATAAAATAGTAATTATCAGGTCGTAAAATTGAACTGGAATTGGATTTAGAATCGTAGAACAAGGCCGTCACGTAGTTTGAATGTCTACAATTGGACAATTACTGACTGAATTTAATTATTGATCAATTCATTACATAATTGCATTACCTTCATAAGATAGACAAAGAATGGCACGATTTATATCATCATGGTACATGATTTCGTCGTCTTTCATTATCTCTCCTGTAAGAAAAAAGAAAAAAATCGTTTTTACTTCATAAGATATATGACTGGAACCGACTGTCACAGACCACAGTTTCGAGTCACTGACTTGACATATTCAAGGTGCTGTTGTAAGACATAATAGTGCCCTATGCTAAAGTGTCCTCCCGGACAATATTTTATAGAGATTGCGATATGAAATAGTGTCCGGTGCTATGAAATTAGGGTTAGGGCGTAAACATGTCTGCTGGACACTGTAGTGTCCGGCGGACACTTTGAACTAGAAGACACAATTAAATGCTACACTGTCTCCTCTATCAGATACTATTTTATGAAATATATAATTACAAAATTAATTTTTACGGGGTCATAAAATAGTTCGACAATTCGAGAAATTGATGTTCGCGAAATCGGGGTTTATTTGACACGGAATTGACGGCAAAATTAACGGGAACAAGAAATCAGTTCGAACGTTCCATGGTATTCGAGACATCCGAGTTCGACTGTAGCCTTAACCATTTTCCATGTGTAACCTTTGACATTATCTTCAAGTTGTTGAGGGCGGTCAGTATTTGGTAGAAGTAGAAGTAGAAGAAGCAGTCTGCGACACAACCAGACAATTTGTGGACAATATATATATTTTAGAAAGAACTTACTTATTCTTATTAATCTGCCACAAAATAAACAATGGTTTCCAACAATAAAACAAAAATATGGCGGTTGCGATCATCCGACTTAAAAAAAAGTTGTACTTTTATGAATCGGAGATAGTTTTCTAATTGAACCAAAGAATTCCAATTCAATGGAAGGGGTATAAATACATGTATATAAAAGGCTTTCATATAAATCTCAGTGTAAAAGATTTAGATGTATCAACCACATGACAGGTCATCATTTAACCCAATGTTTTGTCAACTTTACTGGTCTCAATAACAACTTGCTTTAAAGTGTTTATTAAAATCCTTATTTTCTTAAAAAGACCAATTTACCTGTTTATTCACCCATTATCTATTGTAAGACGAAATCCTATTGGATAATACAGATATCGTAGCTCCTCCCTTTTTGAAAATGTGTAAATTTTCACCTGTGTTGAAGATTCAACTATCAATTTAACTATACCATGATAGTGTGAAAGAGATAGCAAACATACCACTGCTGGGCTACTGAAATACGGATAATTAATATTGTGTACGAAGAAGGTAAGATATTTGTATTTTATTTTCACAAATATACTAAAATGATATATGTTGATTTTATGGTATAACTATTTTACTCTTTTTTTCCCCGCACCAATTTTCTGTTATGTAATTCTCACTGCAACGAGGATGAATATTTTAACATTTAAATCTATGTTTTTTTTCTTTCTCTATATATATTTTTTTCCCGTTGTAAGAAAGTGGTCTGGATATTGAAGCCATCTTCTTAAAATAGAATTTAAAAAATCTAATGTAATTTGAAAAGTCCGTGGGAGAACTGGCATTTAAAATAGTGTACCATCTTTTCACCTAATAACCAATCAACTTTAATGTAAACAAAGCCCACTCAATCAACATACCTCTTACTAAGAGTTATATATAGGAATATATACAAACGTTTTTTCTTTTTTTATTCTTTATGGTCCGATATTACAATGTACGCCATACTGTCCGAGAAGAAGGTAAAATGCTAATTCGGGGTTTTCATTTTTTTATTGGGGGGAGGGCAATAAAAAAAATCTCAAACAGTATTGATTGATTGATTGATTGTTACTAATAGCCAAGACAGCAGTATTTCACCTGACGAGAACAAGTTTAAAACGGTCACCCATGTAAATTAGTAAAAAAAAAAAGCGTCACTGTGAAGGATCTAGGGACGGGTGTGAAAGGAGTAGTTGACGGATATGGCGACTATATTTTACCTTATGGTGGAATTAATTTACTTCTGATAGAATAGGAACATTTTACCTTATGGCAGATATGTTGGTTATATTGTAGCGGTCACTTTCATTAGTGGAGGAAACCTGAGTAAATCATCGACCTATCGCAAGAATGTTGTATCGAATACTCCTCGCCATGGGCGGGATTCGAACTCACAACTTTAGTGGTGATAGGCACTGATTGAACATGTAGTTGTAAATCCAATTATCATACGATCACGAACACGACATTCTGACGGATAGGATGAAATTTAACCTTCTGACATTTTACCTTATAACTATGGTAGGAACAGTATACCTTCTTGCAGATATGGTGGGGACGTCTTACCTTCTGACGGATAGGTTTGGAACATTTTCCTTCCGACGGACTATCAAGGAAATTTCAAACAAACTGTTGATCAGTATGGGCTATTGCAAGTTGTCTTCTACTTATTCTCCAAAACACTATGTACCAATTTACGTTTGGTCCTTGTGGTGATTTGTGTGTTTGATTCGTCGGCACAACCAACACACACACCTTTGGGGGAATTGTTCCACGTAGTGAAGAAACCAAGGTTAATTTCTACATTCTGTTTTATCCCACGAGGTGATACAAATACAAGTGAGAAAACACGGATAACAGGAACTCCATGACAAACCATTATTATAGCGACTTCAAAATGGTCAGCATCTTCTGCTCCATTAATTGTACGCGTAGTGTTTAATGTAGATAAGTAGAATATGTTATACAAAGTTTGAGACCACTTCTTATATTTTTAGTATGTACATGTATATGATATAACTTGGTGTTATTGGTCTCATACTTTATTTGGGATTCAGTTTCATCTGCTTTGTTGTCTTGTTTTGTAATTCCCAGTTAATTATAACATTCTGTGCGTACACTCACTGAAATATTTAATTTTATCTGAAACAGTTTAGGATTGAAGATCTAGTCTATGTGATTTTGGACCAGATAAGGGGATTACCTTAGTCCTATTACAACTGAATCTTCATAATTTACATGTATTTTTCAAAGGCTATTCTTATAGAAGGGCCAAAATTAAATTTCCCTGATTGAAAGTTTAGTTTATGTGAGTCTGGACTATATAAGGAGATGTCGTGATCGAATGGTAGTTGGATTTACTACCTGTGCAATCAGTGGCTATCACCGCTAACGTCGCGACTTCGAACCCCGTTCATGGCGAGGTATACTAGTAATCGATACAACATTATGTGATAAAGTTTGTACATCAACAAAACTGACCGCCACAATATAACAATAAACTGAAATATTGTTGAAAAGTGGCGCTAAACACCCTAAACTTAAAACAACAGAATCTTTCAACTGTACTCAAGAAGGACAAAAATTAAATTTTCCTGAAGAAAATGGCGCGCTGTCTCACAAATTTATCAATATCATCGGCTGCAGGCCAGATTGACAATGTTTGACCCCTATCCACTTTAGAAAGGAAAACATGCGGATAACATTATTTGGTGGTATCCCGGGTGAAAGCGTTATCTTTACGACATATAAATAGCGGTATAATTGACAGGTTAAAACTTCCTAGTAGCAATTGATACACGATATCTTTACTATTTCTTGCCGTCAAAGGAATTTGTCAATGTACCTTCTCCGCCTTCGTGTGTGAAGAGCACTTAAATCACAGGAAGTTTTTCATTCGGAATAATTTTGCTGACTTCTGATTAGATTTATTGTCCACCAAAGAAATTAAATTTGTCTGCATTTTGGAACTTAACACGAATTTATTATAGTAGACAAAGTGCATCTAAGTTTTGCAGGTGTTGTGTTGCACTTTGTTTATGAAAATGATACATTTGACATTAAAGCGACCTCTAAGGTGAAATAGTCTAAGGATTGATTGATTTATTGTTTAACGTCAAGACATATTTCATGACGAAAACAAGTGTACAAACAATGCATTTTGTTGGTAGAAAAAGGTGGCATGGTTATGGGCGAAAACATTAGATTAACATGTGATTACAAAAGATAGGATCGGGTCGGAAATTTTAGCCTTGCAAAAGGCTGTAAACGACCACTTCTAGCAAACTACTTCTTGATCATTAGGAGCATGACATTCTTCATGTACAAGATTTCCATTTACGTCCTAAGGGCAAGATGTGTATTTGATTCGTCTGACACAACGCACTGAAAACAGATAGGTTCTCATTCTATGCCATGGGAGTTCTTGTAGGACCGGAATTGATTAATACTGGTAGAGCAGTTTTTGATGGGGTACATGTTGCTCATCTTTTTAGTCGTGTTTTTAGTTTTCTGTGTTGTGTTGTGTTTTATTGTTTTCTTTGTCTTCGTTCTGTGTCTTGTGTGCCCAATCGGTTGCTAGTGTCTCTGGATGGTCCATTCTTGATTTCCCATTCGGTTTTCTCTAGAACGTTTATTCCTCCTAACATGTTAAAAATGGAATTAGTCGCTAGGTGGGTTAAAAAACGTTTATAATAATTGTTATTGTGATCATTTCTACAAAGAGGCATAGATTCTATTCACATTTATAATTGATTTGGGAAGCGAATAAGTAGTGGAGTTTTCGATCTTGTAATGTGCAATTTTCTGACCTAACAATGTAGTTAATAAGGACAGTCGTTTCTATCTTACACACTGGAAGTTAACCAGACATACGAATTCAATAAATAACTTGATTTTGAACACTGATAGTGCTACGATTGACAACTACACCAAAACTATTTCCTGTACCCGAGGCGCCACCTGGATTAATTATGATGTTATCATAAACCAGATAATGAGATGTCGAAAGATATTGGTTTAGAAATGTAACATTACGCAATTTCTTGTTTATTTGCCATTCAACTCAGAAATAACGATAATATATATATTTGTGTAAACTGTCAAAGCGTATCAATAAGTTCTGAGGATCGAGACTTGGACCCGGTAAATCAGTTTTAAGTGATTTTTCTTTTCCGGTTGTCATTGAATTGTTGCCTTAGATGACATTTTTACGTAATTTCTGGATGTTTGTTAATATATACGAATAAATTATTCATGTAAAAATGTTTTGCATCCGTTTGATCTTTTTTTCTTAAAAAACGTTCTCGTCATAACCATAAGATTATAGGTATTGCTTTATTAACGAGAAATATAATAGATAGAGACCATCCTTCTATATGATCAAAGTATATCAAGATAAGAAAATATGATCTCCTTTGATTATTGTTATTAAGCCATATAATTAAAAAGGCATACTAGTATATAGTGATTGCTATAAAGAATACGTATGAAAGAAAAATGAATGAAAGAAAAATGAATGATATTTTACGTATGAAAGAAAAAATGAATGATATTTTACAGCTTGGCGTGCATATTTTTTTTTATCTTGTTAATAAAAAGGCTGACATTTAAATGGTTGTAGATTATATCAGATAAAACTTATATTTTATGATCTAGAAATAAATGTCTTTCTAAATTGAAACTTGAAATTTAGTTATATTTTATGGTTTTGTAAAGCTGTCCCGACTTGTTTAGCTTTTATGCACTTTCTGATAGATTTTTTTTTTAATCTTAGAAAAAAATGTGTCAGGGAAAAATGTTTTTAAATGAAAAGTTAAACATCAGTTTATATTTCACTGGGAAATAGACTCTAAGCCACCCGTCACAACTCGACGAATCCGTTCCTCCATCTAAGATAGAAGTGGAGCAGCTTATTCGTTCGATATTTAGTGTGACTAGCTAGAAGGTGTATCTTTTGTTTCACAACAAAATACATTAAAGTTGGGACGCCTGGGTAAAATATGGGGATCATAGAAGCATAATGTGTTTGGATTGAAACCCATTTGTAAGAAAGCTTGTTTGAAAACGTGTGCCACCCAAAAGAGACGTCCCGGGTGTTAGTTTGTGTGGAGCCAATAAAATGCATAACTCGCCATTCGGAAGGGACGTTTAATTGAATACCTCATGTATGAAGATTGTTGTCTTGCTATCGTGCACGCCTTACTTACATCACCTCCTAATGACCAACATTTTGTTATGAGTGGTCGTTTGTGACCCATTGGAAAGCAAAATTTCCCGACTCTCTCCATTATATTCTCGCTTTCATATGGCAATGTAAGCTTCTCTATTGTCACATTTTACCTACATGTTTTATTGCTTGGCATGAATATAGTGGAAATAGTGTGCCCTTGACGTTTTTAGCGAAGATCAGTAAACAAACAATGAGTACAGTAAAATCAGAGAAGCTCGAAATATAACATTCCTTTATGGAATAGTATAGCCAAATGTTCACTTTTGCATTTAGAAGAATGGCCTGCACTTCACTTCGGTTCAAATCTAATATATTGACCTAATCTCAAAGCCCCAAATCGAGCATACAGTCATATACAAAAAAATGTATATAAAAATAAAAAATGACACGCTGATTAACAAATATAATGCAATCATATAACAAACACTGATTTAGACTTGTTTTGTACAAATAAAGAAACGATGATATATTGTGTCGTTTTGAAATAGGGTTCCTGTTTCAAGACAGAGCCTGGATTTCCTACGTCATATACAATGCATGTCGTGATCTTTTTTTATGTTCAATGATTTGAGGTGAGAGATTATTGTTTATTTTGTTGATATTGGTGAAATTGTTGAGCATCACTGTTTAAACTTTCTTTTCATATTAACGCTATTTATTAAATATAACGGAGTACAATACACAACATGTCACAAATAATACAAAAAAACAATATTCAAAGCACCATCTGAATATACAAAATACAATACAAAGATATCTTTTTAATACAAATAGTCAATAATACAAAATTTTAATAACAATATCAAATATACAACAAAACATACAAGCCGTCGTGGTCGTGATCGTACGGTAGTTGGATTTATAACTACCTATACAATCAATGCCTATCACCAATAACGTTGTTCGAATCCCACCCACGAGAGGTGTACTCTATACAACATTATGTGATTAAGTTTGTCAGTGACTTGTGGCAAGTCAGTGACTTTCTTCGGGTACTCTGGTTTCCTCCACCAATAAAACTGAAATATTGTTGAAAGTGGCGTTAGACACCAATAACCAACAAACCAACAAAACAATGTGACAAAATCAATCGGCAAATCTCGGGTGATTCCGCTACTTCCGGTCGAGTTGTGACTAGTGGTGATAAACTATGAAGTGCAATGGAACAAAACAATCAATACTTAGAACCAGTAAGCAACATAGTAGTTCTATTCATCGTAAACCAAAAGGGTGTATTCGTTTTTAAAATAGCTATGAAATGTACAAGATTTTAATCAATTTCGTCCTATCGTCCTAACCTGCCTGTTTCAAGGTACTTAAACACTTGTTCATATCATTTTATCAAATCAGCAAACATATGACGTTTGACATTTTTCGTGCATTATTACATAATGATAACCATCTATATTACATGGATTTTACATTTTCTATGTACAGATTTTATGAGACTGCACTATGTTAACCACTTGTTTACGACATGTGTCAAACATTTAAAAACAGAGCTGCATTTTATTGTAAGACAATTATTCAAATTAAAAACAAAAACAAAATGGCCTGTATTTTTTTTTTAACTGACAGCAGATGTACTCTATCAATATCATGAAATGAATTCGGGTAGGTGATTGCTCATACTGCTGCCTAGAGATATATCACTATTATGGGAAGAAGCGTCATGTAGGATCGTGGGCAAATTATAAGATTTAAATGCTTTTATTTACTTTAGCCCTGAAATTTAGTAGGGGATTATTTATCAGTCTATAACACAACATTGGGTTTAATGCCTGTCATACATGTATTTACTGAGCCCGAAAATTAACTTTCACACCTTAGTGTCAGCACTGTAATACATTTTGACAGCAGTTTAATTGATTTGAAATCAATCCAATATAGATTTTATAACCCTGTGAAAGTTCTATGAGAAAGACCAGTAGGGAGCAAAAATAAAATAAAATAAAATAAATCTCAGACATTTTTAGTGGAATTCAACAATTTCGTATCTACATAGAAAAGTAACTGGTCTTGCTTTTATATATATTATTTTTTAAGACCACAAAGATTTTGCGGTCGTATTATATTATGGGTCTGTCGTTATTGCCTTCGTTAGCAAATATTTCAGGTATATTCAGGGGCGAGAACAAACCCAACAATATTTCAATATTATACAATTAATTTAAATAACCGGGTAACGACCTTTGTCACTGGAAAGGTATTGAGAGTTGGGTAGGACGAAAAAATAAGTCTTTTGAAGACTATAATGGGTCTGTTCGTTTTCAAAATTTACAAAACATGCAAAGAGCTTGACACTCTCTAAATACGCCTCTCACTATGGTCCACGGTCATGCATTCCGTATTGTGATCTGACCCCCCCCCCCCCTTTCCCCTTTTCACATCGAGGGAGCATCCTCAATTAGTCACCTGAGGACGTGCAGAGCATCTCGGTGGGCTTAGCCTTGGGAACCGTCCCATTGAACAGAACTGGAGTGTGTATATAAGCTGATAAATAAAGTCTATGTTGAGCAACTGACCAATCTGGATTTTTGTTTAATCGCAGAAATGAGTCCAAATAGTTTCCAAAACCCCTATTTTCCCTTCACTTTTTTAAATGTCGGATTCTGATATGAAAGTGTTCTCTCTGAATGAAATATTTACCATGCTAACAAAACTCCTAAATTAATGCTACCATAAGTACAATCATGAAGTAAAAACGTGAAATTAATAATGCTTAAATTTGTCAATATATGATCTTATTTTTATTTATCTAATTAGAATTAGATGGTTTAAAAAAATATTTCATTTTATTTATGTACTTTTTTTGCGATTGCAAAAATAGAATAAAAATAATACAATTTCATGTAACAATACAACTATTTATAATCCAGTGTTGCAAAATATTTTTTTCTTTTAATAAGATCTGTTTATTGTAACCTGCAAAGCTAAAAATTTTGACACTTTATGCAAAATTACAATATTCCTATTTTTAATTTCCTTTATTTTGCCAGAAGATGATAAGAAACTCTATAAAGATAAAAATTAATCCTTTAATTAATATCTTTGATGGCGGGTATGCCGATGGTATGGCAGACAAAATTAGCAATAAAAGCCTCATAATTTTTTACAAATCCGAATCACCTTTTGATCAATGGCGGCAGGTAAAAAAAACGTATGAAAGCTAATTAGTTTATGGACAAATTTCACTTCTTAATTTCTTGAGTCATTTAATTCTCAGGTGAAAGCAAGCATTACTAATTAACGAGTTGATACAATTAAGAAGCCAGTTTGATATGGATTATATAATTGAAATGTTTGAACTCGTTTTCTAATATCTTTATATTCGTGAGAAAATACAGTCAATAAGGGCGACAAAAGTCAGTAGGACATTTAAGACCAAGCCGTTTTTATTACAAACATAGTTTTTGATTGAAGAACAAGTCACTTTATTATTGTAAGTACGTTATATATATTTTTTTCATATGCATATTGAATTTGAGCTGAAATTGCATATTTATTTATAGTTATGATATTCTGATAAATTATGATGTTTTCATTCAACGATCATTTAACCATGTTATAGAGGAGGCAGTATGTTTTTTTTTGTTTTTGTTTTTTTATATATAATTTCTGTCGCTAAATTTTTATATAAAAAATCTTGACCTGAGAAATGCAACAACAACAAGAAATACAAAGAAATAAAAAATAATAATAACTAAATAAACATTTTAATCTGACCTGCAGTTTTCAACAAGAAATTGAAATAAAATTTGAAGAAAATTTACAGATTTTTCATGTAAAAAACATTCTCTGGCTGGGAGAAAAAGACGTCGTCCCACCCCCTAAAAGTTACATGCCGACCCCATAAGACTGTGTTATGATTTGCCGTAACCGTTGTGTATACATTTTATTGTCCACTAATAAAGTTAACGAAATTATCTGTTTGTTGTTTTTAGATGTTACGGTGGTTGAAAAACGGGAAAAAGGGAAAACCCAAGTCTTCCAAAGATGAAAATTATGGATTTAACAACAAATCTGTAAAGCAGAATACAAATTATGGATTTCGTGAAAGAACAGACGATACTTTAGATTCATCGCTGCATATTTATCACGAAATTAGCGAAATTCCAGAAATCTCATTTTCTAGACAATTCACACTTTTGCCAGAGGAAACTAATCTTGGGAATAATGTAGAAGGGCCATATTTGGTAGTGCCGCTCCTTCCTGCCAGAAAAACGTTGGCGAGTAGCGTTACGGATGTTAAAATAGAATCTACAGAAGCTCCGAAAAAGTCATATATAAAGAATGAAAACAAAAAGAGGGTTTATAATGAACCATGGGACAAGCCAAAAGATAAAAAGAAGAAAAATCAAAACATGCCAATTCCACACCCAGCATTCCGCGATTCTGACTCGAGTTACACGTGTAGTAGTGTCAGCACGAGAACAGAATCTTCAAGGACAACCGACAGCGATACCGGATGTGAATATGATATGAGCACATCAACCGAAAGCGAGGTTAGTAGTGAGTACAAAGAACTGATTAACAAGATGCAAAGTAATCTGAGCTTAAAACATCAAATATTGAAAATAATAAAGGAAACCGAAAGTGATGAAAATGAAGTAAATGTATCACGAAAATCGAATTCGAAGAAGACGTCATCGTCTTCTTTGGACTCTTGTGAATTTATTCGATCACGTGATGTATTTGATCAAGTTGAGACGGAATCAGAATATAGCAGTGGATTTGATGAATGTGAAAATAATGGAAGTATATTTTACCAATTACCATCAAAAGGACTTGAGAAAACATTACACGATACGTCTAATCATTTTGTCCAGCAATCGAACAAACCGCAATCACATACAGACAGTATGAAAGAACTGTACATGCCACCGAAACGGACAGAAAATGTACATAATAAAAGTTCGAGTTCGAATCGAACAATACCGCCATTACTATCGAAGCCTAATGATATGAACAAGAACTTAAAGCAAGGGGAATATTCAAGTTCGAACAGACTGCTTGGGGATCTTATTAACCTGAACCACAGCAAACAAACACTAAAGTTCTAAAAGGATATACCCCGAATTATTATAGTAACATAACGTGACATGTCAAGGAAACAGTTACTAAATAGTTAGACCTGCTTTAAAAATAGAGGAAACGAGTTGACCAATATAAAGAAAGGTATGTTTTAGCACTTTGTGTCATTTATTTTCTCATGTTTTTCAATAAGAAGTTGGTATTCATTCAGTACTTTTGAACACAAAATACTACCGTAATTACATTAAACTTTCATTTTTTTATTGTCAATACATGTATTACTCAGAGATATCTCACTTGCTTCCAAGATCACTTTAAAAAAAAGAAGAAAAAAAGTGATATTTCTCACATTTATGAAAAGAAAAAAAATTGATATCCACAAAACGAACAACCGCCTCTCACTTCAAACAATTGAACACAAAAAGTCCACCACATGGCATTTCAAATCTATGACCTGACTTGGGACAGGCACAAAATTTTGGCGGGGTTAAACCTATTAATGGGATCCCAACCTTCTCCCCTGATAATTGGATATCCAACGACAATTTGCATTTTTCAAACACTATTTAAAAAAAAAAACTTTAATTGGTTTATCTTGTAATTCTGTAGTGTTATTTGCTTATCTTATGATTCTTTTCAAAAATATATCATTGAATATAAACCTTATTTATATTGATTTAAATTTTGTTTATTGTTCTGTAATATATTATACTACCATTTACTGAATTTGTGTCATTTTTCTTCTCATTTGTATATACCATAAAACGGAATCAAAACGTCGATTATTCTTTGACGTTTTTATTACCCAGAATTGTATGGCAATAAATTCGCTGTTTTCTGATTCTGTTGTTTATGCCTATAGTCACGCGAGTTTTAGTTTTAACGTTCTATTAAAAAACAAGAGCATGTTTTATAATTTATTGGTCTTTAGAATTTATTTGTTTGAATGCAATTCTATTTGAATTATTGATAGGTTTGAGAACTATATGTTTCTTGTTAAGTTTTAATTACTATTTATAAAGACAATAAGTTTTTTTTTAACATTGTTTTCTTCAATCTATCGCAACTACGTTTGATGGAATATCACTATTGATAAAATCATGTTCACCATTGGGATTCTAATGTTATAAAATATTGATGAATTACAACATTATCAGAGTCATCAGTCGATACTATCAACCACATCGGTAGTGTAATAGTCAGTGTGCTCGCTAGAGTGCGGTAGCTCGTGGGTTCGAGTCCCGGTCAGGTCAAATCAAAAACGTGAAATTGGAATTTGCCTCTTCTTCGCTAATCATGCAGCATTAAGGAGTTATAACTAAGACTAGTTGACGACTAAGAATCATGATAATGTGTCCAAGTGGAGCGACATGTCTATCTGTAGACTGTTGTTTCTGTAAAATAGCTCTATAAATATACAACTCAGTGTGATTGTCTTGTACAAACTGGATTTCATCTCATCGAATGCCACTTATTCTAGTCATGATATAGCTGAAAAATTGCTGTCTTGGCGCGAAAAAACAATCATTCGCCCACTGTCGATATTTTCAAATAACACCATTTTATTTAGCCTATTATCTGAAAGCTGTATTCAATCGTTCCATTTTTGACGTAGAAGCACGGTGCCAAGAATTATCGAATTTTGCAAACACTGAAAAAAATAAGAATGCATATTTTAAATA
This sequence comes from Gigantidas platifrons, assembly GCA_002080005.1. Lineage (NCBI taxonomy): Eukaryota > Metazoa > Mollusca > Bivalvia > Mytilida > Modiolidae > Gigantidas > Gigantidas platifrons. Next base: position 149,178 of record MJUT01061930.1, read on the forward strand.
ACAAAAAAGAATATGCAATATATCTATAATACATATTCGACACCTTTTTTATATATAGCATTTACTTATATTTTTCATTCTTTAATTTCAGTTTGCTTTTGGAAAAACGACCAGTTGTTGAAAAGATCGAGCAGACGAAAAGAAAGAAAGAATCCGACGACGATCTCGTGCGCAGTAAAGCCATCCATATATAGTGCTATATTGATATCAAATAAAAACCGCAAATTTTATCTTAATCTTTTCAGTGTTTTGTTTTATACCATTTAAAAAGAAAGCGTACTAAAGACAAAAACACCGATGAATAGAAGAAAGTAGCTTTTATAACCCTTTGAAGTGATATTAAAGGGAGAAGGGAGGAGTAATAGAATGACTAAGGTTAAGTCAAGGATCGTAAGAGGATTGTGTTTTAACTTTTTGCCTTTTGGACTAAGCTGTGATCTTATAATTAACATATGATGCATTGTTAAGAATCTTAACATCTTCAATAATCAGTTAATCCAGATTTAAGGACCTCCGGTACTGCACTTTTAAACACACATCAAAAAGATTTGATTTTGCAAGTACACACATAACATTATACCAATAAGGCCAGCCCGTCAGGAATAATGACTCATTTCTTTCATTATACAAATTAACTTTAATTTCAATAATAATTAATTGTCTTGAATATGCATGAAATATTTACCGCTGGACGTTAAGCAACCAAAAACCAATAATAATTTTAATAATAAGTTTATTTGAAATGCACAATTTTACCCCAAGGGGTTGATGGCATACAATTATACAAAACATATATACAAAGCAGACAAAGGACAATCATTAATTAAGTACAAATTAAAAGAATAACAAGACAGTCTTATACAGACAAATTAAATTTGTAAAATCATACAGTTATAATTAAGACATTAGTTATGAGATCAAAAGTATGGTAGTTGGGTATACATATATAAGTTTGTTTTATGGTGTTTAACGACACTTTCAACAATATTTCAGCTATATCGTGGCGGTCAGTTTTATTTGTGGAGGAAACCGGATACGGATTACCCGGAGAAATCCACATACCTGTCGCAAGTAACTGACAAACTTTATCACATAAAACTGTACCGAGTACACATAGCTCGCCTGAGCGGGGTTCGAACTCACAACTTTAGTGGTAATAGTCACTGGTTGCATGGGTAGTTATAAATCCAACTACCATGCGATCACGACCTGTCACCACGACGGTCCTCGGAATACATATATACATTTGGAATCTGTATTTATAAATTTGGCGATTTGTCGAGGTGTTCTTGATTATTGTCTCATGTCAAAGAATTCGTCAACGTCTTGTCTTGCGTTTTTCTCAAAGTAATATGGTTTTCATCTAAGCCATAGATCAACAACATAATTCTAACTCAATATCAATTTTTATGACAATTTCATTATTTGGTGAGAATTAGTCGATCGAATCTAATAAATTAATTGAAGAATTCAATGTTTGTTTGAAATTCACTTTCAACAATACTTCAATTATGCTGCGATGATAAAGTTCACTTCCACTGGAAAACCGGAAGCAAAACCAACAACTGTTTGTAGCCAAAACACGGTTCACTTTTGTCAAAGTTCACAATTCTTGTAGCTGTAGCGCACTCAAAAATTATAATCTTTGTTATTATCACAGTTGAAGCACATATGGTTCATGCGAGATGAAAAAAGATCAATAAAACCAGCAATAGTCTCTAATGTTGATTTCACGAGAATTAGCTTAATCCAAAGGATACGAGTACACAGTGCCAGATTTAGGTCAAATGAAGTCATGTGCTAGTTAATTTATGAGGCCCCTTACTTGGGACATGAAGGAGGTATTACTGCCTGTCTTGTGGCACATTCTCATAGACTATCAACTCTATCAATATGTCTGGAATAACTCCGATACAGAACGCATTCAAATTTAAATTGCACCAGATAAACTAAAATCCACCGTAAAAAAACATTTTGGCAGGAAGACGGACCCTCCCCTGGACAACGGGGCCCTGTGCTTAAAGCACACATAAGCACAATGCTAGAATCGGCACTGCGGGTACACATAATTGTTTTACCACTGTCGGAACAATGTCTAGAATATGCTAAGAAATGTACAGCCCGATCTCCATTCAAAATTACCACTCTTACTTGAAACAAGACATTTCTTCAAATGGGGAAAAATTGCTACACTGCCGAATATGTAAAATGTGCCCTATTTTAACTTTGGAGGCGATTTGTATTTCAACATGTCTGTCAGGATCAGTAATGCATCCTGATCGGCTGGAATGTCAAAAATTCTGCCCAGAAAAGCTTGGAATATTAAATTGTGATACTATAAGAATATTTCTTTTATGATTCTACACTAGTTCAATCAAAAATCGAACTGCATCGGTGGTGTAATGGTTATCGTGCTCTCCTCAAGAGGGGTAGATCGTGGGTTCGAGTCCTGATTGGCTTAAACCAAATACATGTACTATGAAATTGGTTTTTGTTGCCTCTCCGCTAAGCACGCAGCATTAAAAAGAAAGAGCAAAGACTGGTTGGCTCGGAATAGAGATAATGTATCCGATAGTGGAGCGACATGTCTATCAACGGACTGGGGCGACATGTCTATCCGAGGACTGGGGCGACATGTCTATCCGTGGACTGGGGCGACATGTCTATCCGAGGACTGGGGCGACATGTCTATCCGAGGACTGGGGCGACATGTCTATCCGAGGACTGGGGCGAAATGTCTATCCGAGGACTGGGGCGACATGTCTATCCGAGGACTGGGGCGACATGTGTATCCGCGGACTGGGGCGACATGTCTATCCGAGGACTGGGGCGACATGTCTATCCGCGGACTGGGGCTACATGTCTATCCGCGGACT
>MJUT01061930.1:165755-190609 GCA_002080005.1 Gigantidas platifrons
TTATATTTGTTATCATATTGTCTAAATGGTCATTCCATTTTGCATTTTGGGAGAGGATAACTCCCAGATGCGTGTGACTAGTAGATAAAGGGATAATTTTGCCATTAAAAGAAAATTCGATGTTGTCTATGTTACCAGTATTAGAGAAAAACAAGATTTCTGTTTTTTCGGGATTGAATGACATTAGCCATTTACTAGACCAGGCATTTAGCTCCAGTAGATCATGATTGATTAGAGTTTTTATTTGATCAACACTTTGACTAGAATATCCGAGTGATGTATCGTCAGCAAATAATCTACTCAACGATATAAGTTTTTCTCCTATATCATTTATATATATAAGAAACATGAGGGGCCCCAATACCGACCCTTGGGGTACACCAGCTGAGACAGGTTCGAAACTTGACCAAGAGTTTTTATTAATTACTTTTTGCCTTCTTTTGAACAAATAGTTTTCGAACCATTTTATTAACTTCCCTTGAATTCCGTATGAATTCATTTTGTGAATAAGACCTTTGTGCCAAACCTTGTCGAAAGCTTTAGAAAAATCGCAAAAGACGAAGCAGCTAAATTCTTTTTTTTCTAGAGAGTTTAAGATCGAATTGTATAGTTCTAATAGTTGATGGACAGTGGAGTGTTTTGGCAAAAAACCCGATTGGTATTTATATATGAGATTGTTATTAACAAAATGATTGTAAACATGTTTATAAACTATTCGTTCCATTAATTTACCTACACAACTTATTAAAGATATCGGGCGATAATTGGAGGGTAGGGATGTGTCACCCTTTTTGAAAATTGCAATAACATGAGCACTCTTCCAATTAGAGGGGTATTTGCTCTGTTGTAAAGACTTATTAAATATTATTAGAAGGGGCTTTGCAATTTTCTCAGGAGAAATTTTAAGCATTTTATTACTTATTTTGTCTGGTCCTGTTGCTTTGTTTGGGTCAAGAATTTGAATAACATCAATAATTTCGTTCTCTGTTATATGTATTTCGTGAATAATATTATTTGGTTTTGAGTCAAACTGTGGGAGAGTAACATTTTCTTCGTCCAGTTTTGATATTGAGCTAAAATATTTATTCAATAACTCACATTTGTCCGAATCGTCATAAGCAATATCATCAATATTTTGATGATTAATTGCATTCCGGAGCGGGGTATACAATAATTTCCTTTGTTAGATATGATTAACATCTTCATTATTTTCCAATACATTTTGGGGTTTGAAGAGTTATTTAATAAAAAGTTGTCTAAGTTATTTTCAAATTTCTCCTTTGCTATTTTTTTCATATTATTTACCTTATTTCTTTGTTTTTTATATTTAATAATGTTGTTTTCGTTTTGAGATTTTAATAATTTTTTTCTAAGCCGGTCACGTATGCGTATTTCTTTCCGTATATCGTTACTGAACCATGGTTTGTCTTTTTCGGTATCAATATTGTTTTTGAAGGGATACATGCACTTGAGATTTGAAGGAACATTTTTGAAAATTCTTCACACATATCATCTACATCATCAAGATTACAAAGTTTTTCATCCCAATTTATATCAGTTAGCATCTGATTAAATCTAACAAAATCAGTTTGGTCATATAACCAGATTTCTCTTGTAAATGATTTTGATGTAGCTTTTGGGCATTTAATTAATGCAATTGCTGCATCGTGGTCGCTTATATGTCTTGGTATCTGCAGTACATCAGAATAATTACAGTTCAAAGTATCGCTTAGAATAATGGGGTCTAATAAAGTACTAGTATTACCACTTATCCTGGTGGGTTTTTCAATCACATTCTTAAGATTAAAAATATTCACAAGGTCAATAAGTTTGTTGTTATTTGAACACAATAGATTTGAATTCAGATCGCCCGTGATAATGATGTTTTCATTTACCTGAAGGGCCAACTCTATTGCGTATATTAATCGTGTCCAGTAATCAATATCTGTATACGGAGGTCTATATGTATTACATAATAAAAAAGATTGACCTTTGGATCGTATTTCAACCCACATAGTTTCGTCAAGATTGTTTTCTAATTCGGATTTCCTACTTATAGAGATATCATTTTTCGAATAAATGAGGAGCCCACCACCACTATTTGAACGGTCTTTTCTATGGATAATATTCGGAAATGAATCGAGAGTTATGTCACTATCGTTTATTTGGTTATCAAGGTGTGTTTCAGTTACAACTAATATATCGAAATCATTCAAAGAGTTTTCAAGGAACTCCATTTTATTTCTAATACTGCGGATATTAATATTACACAACGAAATACATCTATCAGTATGATTGTTTTCCGAAATTGACTGTGATATTTCATGTGGACCAGGATTAGATTCGATATTTCCGACAAGTAGTATGAAATGGAGTGTAAAAAGTAAAAACAACGCATTTACATTTGGATTTAGACCCTGGAGCAAGAGAAGGCAGACAAAAAAGAGAGAGCATCGGAGGTTAGTTCTAAATATGTTCAAATAAGTATCAGTCCGAGTAACAGAAGGTCCACACAGTCTGCAAGTGTGAGAATGGAACATGCCTATAGCCGCTCTGTATTCTTCCAAATTATTACCCATTGGGCTTTAGGTTAGAAGACAGCAAAGAGCAGAGATAGACCCGTCCCACTTCCACATCAAAACACACACCGCAGCATCCACACACAAAATTAGATGGGAGAAATAGCAACAATGATGAGAAAGTAAAGAAAGTTAACAAAACATAAATACATGTATATATACAAGCAAAGAAAATGAAAAGTAAGTTCATTTGAGATGTTTAGATTTAACGGGGTTTCAAATGGGAAATTATAATGGTTATATTAAACTTCATTGGAAAAGGTACCATATGTCATTAATTTACAGGTATGTTGTATCATCCCTGTCACAATTCATCACTCCACATATCTACGACTTAAATATACTACTTTATATAATAGATAATTTTATACATTTGTATATCATAAACACTATACAACATTGGTAATACAGTTTTAGACACACAAAAGAAAATCATTTTTCACACATGTACACATTATCACCAAACATAAAACAAAATGTAATAATAAAAAAAAAAATGATACACAATAATCATTGATTTTGCTCACGTATTTGTTATGATCGATATCTGAAATACAATGAACATATTTGGATACATGACCATGATAATTATTGATTGTCAGGAGATTTTCATCGTTTTTCAATTTAATTTTGATATTTCGTACACTGAGGGGGACAAAAAACCTGGTTAATAATCAGCTGATTATAGTATGTATATAGATTTGAAGATATGGAAATTAATTCCGACATACGGAAATTTAGTGTATACCAAAACTACTGTAAAACGATGATATTTCTCCTTTAGGGAGGGATGGTACACCATAAGCAGTTAATTTTTTTAGTTTATTTGAAATGCACAATTTTACCCCAAGGGGTTGATGGCATACAATTATACAAAACATATATACAAAGCAGACAAAGGACAATCATTAATTAATGAAGATGGAAAATATCTGTTTGATCTCTGTAAAAGTACAAACTATCTCGTCTAGGAAGCCTAATATTTGTTGAGAGAATCTGTTCAGACAGGAAGACATGACTTGTTATAGAAAGGACATCAGTTTTGCTTTCAAATTAAATTATAAATAAATAAATAAAAATGATGTGGTTTTATTTATTTAGCTTTTTGTAACCTACTGTTACACAATACCAAATATTGAGTTGTTTTTTTGTTAAACTCCGATAACAAGTTGTGTATTTCCTGCATAAACGAACATTAATAAATTGAAGTATTTTTAACATAACACAACACAAGAACAGTATTTTATAAAAATTTACAGTCTCTCAATATTTTTATGTAATATTTTTTCCACAAATTTTCAAATAATACATCAAATAACAATTGGTGCATATAGTTACAGAATTACAAAGACGGAAAGAAAGCACTATTTTGGTGTATTTAAGAAGTCGTTGACTATGAGCCAAAAACAGAGATCACGGAAAGCAACCACGTAATTTCGCAAATAACGTAATGTGACAGCTTAACTAGAAAGCTTTACTGAATTATGTATTTGATAAATGTGTCAGTCGATTGCGCATAGAATGAGTTTTAACTTGATTTTATTTAATAAGTTTTCGATAATAAGTTAACACTTTGACACGTTCCATTTCTCCGGAAATTAGGGGTCCTGTATAGGACTACCTATAGATAATAAATAAGACTCGATCTTTAATTATTGGGGATTTACGCTGTGCAGATATATAAATTTAATCTAATTGTACTGTCTAATTTTAAACTAGTTTTGACTTATTATGAAATGTTTTTCGATAATATGACAATACTTTGATACGTCCACTTTCTCCTACGGGGTACATATATAACTAGGTTAAAAAAAAATTCTTATTTTGGATAGTATGACTTGCAGCGTGTGGACATGTTGGGTTATGGCAAAAATAGGATATGAAGAATAGTAAATATGGAACTTAATGGATTCAAGCTGGACTTTCAGCATTTTGGAGAAAGACAATATGATTTGACCTGGATTTACTGCATAAAAGTTACATGGGGGATGAAATTGTAGGAGGATAGTAGATTTTGGTGGATACAAATCTTGTGGAAGAAAAATATTTACATACAATTCAGTACATGAATGACAAGGAAAAATTACAAAAAAAAAACAATAACTATTAATCTGATATAAATATATAGCTAAGTTTTTTTTAAATTTTAATTTATATCATAGTCAGAGGCATTAAGTAAGTTCCTGATGTCATCATGGTTCCGTATGAGCGTTCGCCTGCTACTTTCGTTAAGTTTTGCGTAGACACGACCGTCCGTTGTCCAGTAGGTCATGATGTTTTGGTTGTACTTTAGCTCAGCGAGGGATTTTACTAGGTTTGTCCTTGTTTTTGTCAAGTTTTCTGTGATGAAGATTCTGTCGGCATCATTTTTGAGATTTCTTTTGGAATTATACACTTTTTCGCGACATCTGTATGATAAGAATCTAACAATGACTTGAGATTTTCCGTTTCTAACTTTACCAATAACATGCGACCGGCTAATGTCATTGATGCTGATGTCTAGTTTAAGTTTATTTTTGCAGATATCTACTATGATGTCATCTGTGTTAACTGGGTGAATGATATGACCTCTATCGTCTACGGGTACATCAATGTTATGGAATCGAAGACTGGTCAGATGAGAACGAAAAACTATTGCTTAGTAGTGGACTTTTGAATTCAAAACATAAAACTAATATGCACGCATTGAAAAAAGTTAAACAGTAATGTTCGATAATATAATTCACCACCCTCAATAATAGAAAGCATACACAGTGATATCAATCAATATCAACAACAAGAACAGCCACATATCACATCAAACCATTGAACACAAAAAAGACTGCGACATACGGCGTTAACCATCCAGATCCTGCATTTGGATATGTACAAAATGTGACGGGTTAAATAACAAACAAACAACAACAACAAAATAAAACAACAAAACAAAAATAACAACAACAACAACAACAAAACAAAGCAAACAAACAAACAAACCCGATCAAAAGAAAAAAATGTAGGCATTCGCTTCCATTCAAACACACCGAACAATATCAAGAAATTAATGACAACATAAACATTGATAGTTCACTAGCAGGGTCAGTGAATGTTCGTAGTAAACAGACTGCAAGCTAAGAAGGTAGAATCTGTTGGTTAAAGACCACCACTCTTACAAAGTTCAGATCGATATAAAGCTGCACTATGTGAGTTTATTCCGACTGCTTTAATCATTTTCTACCATACTTTATTAGTATTTTTTTCAACATAAATGTATAATATTGTCTAAAGAATAATATTTTGATATCGAAAACAAATTGTTCGATCAACGCCTTTTAAATTTATATCATCACATACTCCGTTTTCATCATGCGTAAAATCAACCCAATTGTAACACCCAAAAGAACCCGGTGATCAGTAGATATTCAGGTTCGACAACTCTATGATAAGAAAGTAATTATATAATTTTTCGAGCTAAAATACTTTGGAAGGAAAATAAAAAATGAATAAAAAAAATGTTGAACATCTGATAATGATTTTGTTTTCTTTTTATTTTGTCTGTTAAAATTTACCATTACATCAATCTTGTATGTACGCCTCTTGTTTTAACCAGATGAAATGTTAATATTTTGATAATGACTAACGTAAAAAACAACTTCTTAAGCCTCAAATCTATGCTTTTTTGGTGTCAACTGTCAAAGCTAGAACTTGAACCGGAAGAAACCGATACAATATTTAAGATCAACATGATTCTACATTATAAATATCAATTAAATGAAAAAAGTTAAGTATCTAGAGTTATGTTGCTTTGTACATGTTTTGTTAACTGAGGGAGAGCTTGAAAGTAGTGTCCACTGGTTGTGCGAGAGAACTCAGTCACTAAGCTTACCATTAGGAGGGGGTAGTTAGTATATGAGTGCATTGAGTATGGAGAATGCCATTGTCATTACACATAAACCAGCTGGCTGTAGCTCCTTGTTTAGAGTAGTCATCGGTGACTCGGTACAAGGTAAAACCTTCCAACTTTATTTATATGTCATCTTTTCACTGTTCCTTCGGGCAATGTGAACTTTCGGAAATTAAATATAGATTCTCCTTCAGTTGCCCGTGGGTTACGATATTTCTCCACTTAAGAAAGCTAAATTTAAAATTTTAACCACAAGCCGTCAGGCGAGTGGTTAAAATTTTTAATTTAACTCTCGAGAGTGGAGAAATATCTTAAACACACATGGACAACTGAAGGAGAATTTGTTTCTCCCATTATTTAACACGAACTTTATTTCAAAATTTGAAATTAATGCGTTTGAAATTAATGCGGGAAAAGGCACGAGACATTTTAATCCTCTAGAGGATTACAGATTTTTTCACCACTGGTTCAACGGGGTTAAAACGCCGTAATAATGGGAGAAATATGAATTCAGATCTAGATTGTCACAACCACGACTATATCTGCATTATAAAAGAAGCCGACTTAAATACAAAATGTACTACATTTGTTTTGTATTTAAAAGGTGTTTCCAGGTTTTGTCTTTCATAATCACTAAAGGGAAACCCTAAACATTATATTACCCTTATTTTACCATCCGTATCATATTATATAAGCAACTTAGTAGTTCATTGATTAAGTGTAAAAAAAGCCGAAGCCTAGTTTTCCTTTTTGTTTTCAAATATGGTGTATCTAAAATTTGGGTGCAAATCTAATTATGGTACAGCTATAGATGGAATTGTTAAAAATTCATATCGAAATGTAGAAGGTGTGACTCTATGCAATTTCATTCACAATATTTTATGGAAGGCTGGACTGTCAGAGCATCTCAGGTCACCCCCGGTTTTTGGTTGGTTCGTTTCGTTCAATATTTAGTTTTTCTGTAGTGCGTTGTCGACCATTGGATTTTCATTTTCCTTTGGATGATCTAAGATAAGCTAATGGTAGCACTTGGGTAATGGGATCCACATGGGAACAAACTGTGCGCCTCTCCTTGTCGATCTATTTCCATGCTCATATGAGGAAGGGTCTATACAAAAACTTATCAAAGAAAAGAAAATCAGAAATTGTTCAGGTATAATGTATTGATTATATTCTGTCAATTGATAATCAAAACCTGGCTAACTGGATCCATTAATGTATCATCAAAGAACTCGAGCTAAAAAAAAAAATAACATAGACAGCATCCTCTGCATAATGCTGTGACATTTACCTCGAATTTGACACGAATGTCAAACACAACCTTCTACCAAGACTTCATGGCAAGAGAGATGACTTCAATTTTGTCATTATAAATCTTCCACATCTTGATATACTAACCGCTCCCGAATCTTGGCGTTTATAAGAGGAGAGGCTTGGACACATAAAACTAGTTTAACACCGACAGTTTTAGTAAAGATATTTTCATGTATTATTTGTATTTATTTACGTAAACTAGTGTCCAACACGCTTACTATACCAGATGATAACTAGTGTCCAACACGCTTACTATACCAGATGATAACTAGTGTCCAACGCGCTTACTATACCAGATGATAACTAGTGTCCAACACGCTTACTATACCAGATGATAACTAGTGTCCAACACGCTTACTATACCAGATGATAACTAGTGTCCAACACGCTTACTATACCANATAATCTTCCACATCTTGATATACTAACCGCTCCCGAATCTTGGCGTTTATAAGAGGAGAGGCTTGGACACATAAAACTAGTTTAACACCGACAGTTTTAGTAAAGATATTTTCATGTATTATTTGTATTTATTTACGTAAACTAGTGTCCAACGCGCTTACTATACCAGATGATAACTAGTGTCCAACACGCTTACTATACCAGATGATGTTCGTGTCGTTTAGCAAGAACACGACTGGTGTCACATGTGGAATATGAACTGCTAACTCTTTCGTCCTAGATTTTTAGTGGGTTTCGTGTTACTTTAGTTTTCGGTGTTATGTTTTGTAGATCGTTATTTATCCTTCTTCATTTGGTCATTGTATTGTCTGTCCTTCGTCGATTTATACGGCTTCTGATTTCCCCTTTGATATTTTCAAACATTTCTTGTGATAACACTAGGATTAGCTTATGGTAGCACTAGGATTAGCTTATGAGAGCGCTTAGATATGTCTATGGTAGCACTAAGATGGGCAGTCTAGCATTTAGATGGGCTTATAGTAGCACTAGGATTAGCTTATGAGAGCGCTTAGATATGTCTATGGTAGCACTAAGATGGGCAGTCTAGCATTTAGATGGGGTTATGGTAGCACTATGATTAGCTTATGAGAGCGCTTAGATATGTCTATGGTAGCACTAAGATGGGCAGTCTAGCATTTAGATGGGGTTATGGTAGCACTAGGATTAGCTTATGAGAGCGCTTAGATATGTCTATGGTAGCACTAAGATGGGCAGTCTAGCATTTAGATGGGGTTATGGTAGCACTGGGATGGACTAATGATAGCACCGAGATAGGCTAATTGTAGCCCGAGGATGGACTTGTGCCAATGGTGAGATGGGATTATGGTAGCACTGTGATGGGAAGGGCTTATAGTAGTGCTGGGATGAGTTTATGACATTACTGAGATGGACTTATGGTAGCTCTGGAGTGAAATTAATGTAAATCTTAGATGAGCTTATGGTAATTCTGGGATGAGTTTATAGTACCTCTGCGTTGGGCTTGTGATAGCAATGAGATAGATTTACAGTAGTAATGAAATGGATAATGATATACAATGCATTTAGGTACACAATATCTTGCTTATTGTTTGCATCTTTATCGATGTATTTTTACAATGGCTGAAGAAGAGGATAGTTTTTGGAGGATGTTGTTTTTGATAGGTGTCTGGCAACAGATTGTTGAGAAGTTTTAGAAAACTGAACGCTTACGTAGTTTCTGATTCATATAATGTTGGTATTATCTTTTTATTGGGTCACGTCCAATCAAAGACAACTTACAAAATATTTAGGTAGTGAAAAGAATAAAGAATATTCCTGATATAAATAGAGTTATCTGATGTGGCCAATACAAGATGTTATATGCTGGTGGATCGCCAGAGACTTTAAAAAAATCATCTAATGTTAAAAATACCGGTGTTATCACTATACATTTACATTGTAGCGAATCTTTCATAATAGTCGAGTGACATTTTCAGAAAAGACGCTTAGTTTTTGACTTTAATGCACCTATCTAACACACAGCTGATTTTTTTACTAGTAATTGCCAAATGACTATACTTTCGAGTATGCCCGGTCGTAAGAAAATCGTATGGTGCGTTTTTTGTAAAACTGGAGTTAAAGTCAAATTATCATTTCAAATGCGCAAAATACTATATACATTTAAACGTATATTATTTCCAATTCATAACATTTTTTGTAAACATAATGGGTTGATTTTCTGCTAAGGACATAAGAAAGTATGAAACACATCTGTAATGTGTAAATAATTTCATTTTTGTAGATAATAAATCAGTTTTGCTACCATTTTATCGTTATTTCAGATAATAAGTCACATCTTTTCACTTTATAATTATTAATTTTGTCATTTTTGTCGATAACCAAACGCAAACTGTTCATAAAATTCATTTTCAGTTCCTAAAGCATATTATAAATGTTGGACTCACTGAAAAATACCAGATTTTACCATTTTCACACTTAGCAAGCTAATTCCGAAAAGACAGTCCGTTGCCGTTTCGCAATCATTTATTTACCTTTATATTATAATGATAGAATGTATGTGCGACTGAAATCGTTTAACTAACAACATTTATATACTTATTTGATAGTTTTTTGTGTGTTAATTGTTTGAAACAATGGCTCTGGTCAAATAAAGTCATTAAAGCACACATTATAAAGTGAATATAATGCTGATAAGTGTTGTGTTAAGGGCGTTCACTAGTTGTTGAATCCGTGCCGGAAAAAATAAAAAATCCGTGTAATGTCTACAATTTGTAGTCCGGTCAAATTAACGCCTCCACCTGCTAAAAAAGGCAGACCTTCCATCGATTGGCAACGTTGTATCATTTGTCAAGTATTTACGACAGAACGGCTTTGTATTTCAACTACTAAGGGAAGGTCAACTTTTATTTCTGCCGTGAATAAACGGAAGGATGAAGTTTACAGAAAACTTGTTGACGAATATATAACTGTCGAAAATGCTCCATTTTGAAATACCAAATATCACAAAAGCTGTTACACAGCAATTACCCGTAAGCAAAACCTGTCAACATGTTCCAACTTTAAATCCACACGTCCGACTTCAGCATCATGCAATCAGAATCCATCATCAAATGAAGATACTTTCACTATTGTGACACGATCTAGAGCTTCCGAAATCGATTGGACAGCTTGCATATTTTGCAAACACAAAGCCTTTAAACACGACAGAGTAAAAGTCAAGTTATCATTTCAAATGCACAAAATATTTTAAAAATTTTTAAAAATTAAAAAAGTGTGTTGAAATGCATATGTGTTGTAAAGCCAACAGTATTCAGTTCAGACCTTTGACCAGCAGTTGTTTGCTATTGCATAGCAGATAAAATGGTCCAGACCTCTTGAATTTCAGAATCATATCATTCGTTTAGGCGGATTCCACACCTTATCATGCTTTATCACATCTATTGGCAAACTTTGGGGCTATGGTGGTTTGGCTGATCTACTCGTTGATTCAGGTGTATACGCTGCATGCACAGTAGAACATATGCTTTCTGGTAAACAATTTAACAGAGCAGTGCGAGGTCTTACTCTGACTTATGAAGCAGTAATGTCGTTATGGCTTGCATCATTTTTTGACGGTGTGGAACAACAGAACATCTCACTGACATACCAGATCTATTTTGGGACGCCCTTCTGAGGTGCCATGAAACATTCACTGGCGATATGTCCTCATGGAATGAAGATATTGCTGTTCTGAATTCTTTATTTGAAGCGCATCTTGCACCTCTGATGAAAGACTTTCGCGAATGGGGGTGTGCTGTTTCCCGGACATTTAGATTTGGGACATGTTCCTGCTAGCAGCTAGTATTATGCTCCAAAATATAAGAGCAGAGAGAAACGGTATATGGTCAATGCATTTGAGTTCGGTTCGTTCTATGCTCCCATTATTTTTTGTGACCAACAGGAATAATTACTGTAGATGGACTCCAATATACCTCTTTGACATGCTCATTCTCCCCTCAGAAGTTGAATCACGCTTCAAGGCAGGTTTCTGTGCTATTCGACAGAAAGCTGGTTCCTTCAACGGAGTGTAGAGTGACATGGCCACACAAAAGACCATAATTAAAGATAGCAAGAGTAACGGTGGTATTGTTGGTCTCATCAGAAAGAAATCTGCATTGATAAGATGGAACATTACACGACATATCGTGGGACACTTCAGTGCAGCAATGAAAGTCAGATCGGGGTTGGTTACCGCGGACGACGAAACTCACGATGAAAACATCGGCATCTATGAAACTGGATGAACAGCAAGTCGCAGAATTAATCAGCCATTTGCAGGAGAAAATGATCAACCCGTTCGACATTCAGCAACACCCTCCTGAATTGATTAATGCCGATCAGGAGACACAGTACAGGGAAACATCAATCCAGAACTTGTATTTCGTCGTGAATTAGCACTGACGACATGCAGAGATGATGTTACTGTGGAAAAGCTACTCTCTTTCCCTATTGGACCCATACCGACTTCCTGTTCCACGACGTGTCAAGGCTGATCTTACTCATGAACTTGAACGTGAGGTATGTCCATCTTTCACTCTTCCTTCATTTGACAAAACACTTACAGTTTTACTCTGAGATGGTATGGGCATTATTCAATCTTTAGATGTGAAAAAGTTCTCAAATTTTGGTGATCTGGCGATCTTCTATTTGAAACATTTGTCGATGCTCTTTCAGTCAGCGGAAACAATTGTAGATATCTTTGATAGGTATGACCTTAAAGACTCTATCAAATCTGCTGAAAGAGAACGTCGCTCTCAAGCAGCTGGTGGGCACAGGATCGATCATGTAAATGAAGGCAGCAGCATCACAGACTGGAAAAAATTCTTGTCGAACAATAGAAATAAGCAGGAATTGATCAGCTTTCTTGGAAAATTTATTTCAAAGTTCGTCAAAGCCGATAATCCCTTGCTTATTGGACAAACTTTATATTTAGCAGGGACTTTCCGGAATCCAGAGGTAGTGGAAAAAAATAGCAGGTGATCAAGTTACAGACTGTGTAGATTTGTTCAGTATCCAAGAAGAGGCAGATACTAGAATTATTTTACATGCCCTTCATGCTGACGAACAATTTGGTAAGTCTACTGTTAAAGGCAGAATCATTATCAAATGTTCAGAGACTGATATGCTAGTTCTTTGTGTCCATTACTATCCACGCATGCAGAACACGGATCAACTATGGCTCTTGATGGGTTCGGTTACTAGCATTAAGGATGGTAGGCGATATATACCAGTTCATGACTTGCGTAGTTCTCTGTCGAGCATAACTTGTGAAATTCTACCAGCGGTTCATGCTCTGACTGGTTGTGATACCACTTCTGCTATCTTTGGTATTGGAAAACAAACCTGTTTTTTAGCTGATTAAATCTTCATCTGCTGAGCTTTCGGACCTTTCACAGCTTAAGGACCCATATCTTGAATCCTCAATATGTGTTACAAGAAAAGTTGTGGCAAAGTTGTATGACCCAAAAGCAAAGTATAAGTCTTGCCACATCAATTTGAATAAGCTACGTGTCAGACTTGCTACCAGCAAAGACTGCTCCATTGTTCGCATTCCACCAAGTGAATCGGCATTTAAACAACACGTCATGAGAGCTTCCATTCAAACAAAGACGTGGATGACATCACACCCAGCAAAACCACCAGTAGCTTCACCTTATGACTACGGTTGGCAAAAAGGTAGCAACGGTCCAACTCCAATTTTGTTCTCTGGTCTGATGTCATCAGACTTCCTTCTAGATTTGATTTGTTCGTGCAAAGGTAGAAAGATATGTAGCCGAGAATGTGCTTGCAACGAACAAAACCTCTATTGTACAGAATTATATCCTTGTCAGGGCAGTGATCTATGCTTAAACATAATTACAAGCCAACAGAACCCTGACGATTACGACGAAGAAGCGGCATCTGATGATTAATTTGAAAGCCGCAGTGGGTAAATGAAATGGAATTGTGAATTTTAATGGATATGAAATATGTATATACATATATGTAGTCCACAATCAAAACCCATGAAAATGAAAAAAAACAACAAAATAAATAAATAAATAAATAAATAAATAAATAAATAAATAAATAAAAAAGAACAAACAATGATATCCTACCAGACGGCCCTCCGACCTTGACGTGGTAGGTAGGCTTTCAACAAACAGGAGGCCCAAGTTATTGTGATTTATGGAGGATTTGTCAACGATGTCCATTTTTATCCTTTTTATGATGATATTTTTTTCTATCTTCTATACTTCCTACTCACAAATATTTTTTTTTATTTTCTTCAATTATATGTGCTTGGATAAATAATAATGCAAATATACTATATTTATGGTTCAAAACAATATTAAAAGTTTCTTTTATAACATGCATAGCTGTTTTACCACGGCCTTAACGAAAACGTCAATATGACGTCACACATCTCGTTGTTTTTACTGGTGTGAGTTGGAATGGAAGAAATATTAGTAGCATTGGATGCATGGCGCATTTAAGTATGCTGCGTTAATTAATTGCTTCAAATTAGCTCATTATGTAACATGAGAGTTAAATTTGAAAATTTTCATATTTGACCTTTGACCCGGATTTAAAAGAAATTGCACCATATTTAACTTTTGAAATCTACACTCTTTTACCTTTCCAATGATATATGATATAGCCGTTTGTTAGGTAGGTGCATTAAAAATGAATTTTATCCTTGTATGTCACTCGACTATAATGGTTTACCGCCATGAAGTGACCAAGTGATGCTATGCCTGTGTTTCATATGCTTTCATTTTTCCCCTTTTCTTTTAGATAAGCATACTACTTTTAGATAGGAACTTATTATCCAAGACAATAAACACTAAAATTCAGTTAAAATTCCATAATTTAATATAATTCAAGTTTTACGTTATACTAAAATTGTTAATTCAATCCAAATAGTAACCCCCCTCCCCAATAAAAATAATAATAAAGCCAAATAAATTCCTAGCGAAAGATCATTAAAGTTGAATTCTTAGTGTAGGCTTTATAATTCTTCCAATGTTATTCTCTTTATGCCTTCTTCATTTGTAATTTCCCTCTTTACAGAAAATTTGGTGTTAATTGGAATCAACACTTCTTTCTGTTCGGGGAAATTCGATATGTTGGATATATCTGTTCCAGATTTCTTTAATTTGATTTCCAGTTCAATGGGAAATTTCTTTTTTGTTCTGCAAGCCTAAGTTGCCCGGAAATCTGATATCTTCCATAGTAGTTGACATAAATCGCTTTGTTGTGTAAATTTGGTCTTCACGATATTCGTCCATAAAATTCTGTTCAAATCGGTAAACGGTTCTTTCTGCTGGAAGAGGATTTTTCTTTTGATAACTTTGAACCAATGTAGCCTGATAGTATTGGTCATCTAAAATTTCACTAGAAATCGGATATCCCCTTTTATTATAAAATTTATGAAAAATGTTGTTAACCTTTGAATTTTTTGTATATTGATATGTTGCAAACAATTCTGCTTTTTCAATTTTGCTCGCTTGGGTCATTTTCTCTTTAATATATTGGGGAACATTTTCAATATCTGAAGGGTCATTTTCTCTTTAATATATTGGGGAACATTTTCAATATCTGAAACGTGAATTGCCAGTTTCCCGGTTGTTGACTGGTGTTGTCTCTTTATTGATTTATGAGTTTTGACTTTCCCTTTGGAAGATTGCTCTGTGTTCGGTAATTTTGTTATTACCCTTATTTGCCAGGTATCGATCTGAATAGGTTTCAATGCCATTTGATAGTGGTGTTCCTGTATTTTAAAGGTGCTTATACATCTAAATTTGATCCTCAGTATAACCTTTCGAACAAATTGATGCTCCACTGCGCCTGCATATAATTTTTGGTAGAGTGTTTGCTTCAGTTATTCCATTTTTTAATTGTCTTAGTTCATCAAACTCTTTCTTCAGTTGCTTTAAATTATCAATATTCTTTGCAGCCAACTTCCAGGATTGTTGCAATGCTCTTTTAGGATGAGTTAAAACCTTTGCGCTGATTTTACCAATATTCTTTAGAAATATTGCTGGATCAACAAGTGTTTCCTGAATTAACAATTTGCTAGCCTTTTTTATTCCTGTATACAAACTCTTTCGTAATCCATTCTCAGCGACTGTTTCTATGGACGAATACAACAATTGTTTCACTGACTGTTTTGTTACCCGTACTGTTGCTTTCATTCCTTGTTTCATACCATATGTAATACCAGTTTTAATTCCTGCCTTTATTCCAGTTGTGGCAACCGCAGATGCTATGGTAGCAACATCCATTACTAAACCTATTGAAGCAGACACAGCTCTTTCTTCTGCAATACTTGTGCATCCAGCAGAAGCATACCCAACTGATGAAAACAAGTCCCATACTGATGAAACGAGGGAATCCACTGAACAACACTGTATATATCTTCCTTAGTACTGTCAATACAGCTGGGCTGGCTGATATGTTTATCACTGGCATGTGCAGCAGCTATAATCCATTTCTGATTGTCATTTGAATTCCCTTGGTATCCACCGACAGAGGCGCCATTCTCTTTACTGGCGTGAAGTACGTCCAAGTGATATTGTTGGAAGTCGCATATGACCATATCGCCATAATGTTCCATATTTGATTGTTTCCACTATCGTAGATTTGTAGGGATACCTTTGTCCAGCCATAGCTATGAAATTCGCGATGTCCAAGATTAAAACCTTTTCTGGATATTTCTTTGATCTGATGGAGTCTTTTTCCCAGTACCATAGCTGGTTGTCTGTCGCACTGTATGTCCACATCACAACCCTGAGATCACTGGCAACATTTAATGCTTTCCCACTTTGTATCCCCTTTATTGTAAACATTATTCTCTCTTTCGAATTTAAACTCTACTCTTGGTTCAACCCTTCTTTGTTCAACGTACAACCAACTTCTGCCCCACCTGCGGTATTGGTAATTTTTATGTCTAATGCGAAGCTGAAAAGAATTTACCTCTGTTGAATTTCCATCTCTGAGCTTTATCATCATTAAAACGGTTAAGAAATACCTTTACCCAGTAAATGCTATCTATTTCATGATCAATATGATTCAATTCAAGAACAGTATCGGGAAATTTCTTTGATCTGATATTCTTATCATCCCAAAACCAAAGTTGACTGTCACTTTCATTATAAGACGATATAAGAACATTTCGTCCTTTTAAAGTTTCTCTCGGGCCTGCCTCCAAAACCTTTGTATCATGTCTGCTTGTTATTGTAAAGAAATCATGTGCTGGAGTTAATCTCCATTTATTTGTCTTGCTTGTCTGTGCACAAATAGCTGCACCATTAGCCATGCTATCTCCAACAACCTTTATGCTTAGATTCTGGTATCGAGAAACAAGATACTTGTCAGTATATTCCCATCTTTGTATAAGTCTTCCGTGGATTCTGGTATCGAGAAACAAGGTACTTGTCAGTATATTCCCATCTTTGTATAAGTCTTCCGTGATATACATTGAGGTAAAGTTTAGCATCTTCTCCACCATTTGTAACATCAAGATCTATTACTCTGTCTATATACTTCTTATTTCGAATCACATCACCATCCCAAAACCATTGCTGATGATCTCCACCGTTATAGCGCCATTGTTCTATCACCGATTTTGAGGTTGCTTCAAGTACTCTGCCAGACTTCTTATTCAGTATGAAAAAGAAAGCCCGTATTGTTCCAAAACTCCATTGTTGATTTGGGCTCCCAGTGTTGGTGTAACCACCAACTGTAGCTTCATCTGCTGTATCTCTACCTTTTATATCTAATCTTAATTGTTTGTATTTCGAAGACAGATCATCTCCTTCCCATTTCCATCGTTGGTTATTACCACCATGAAAGCTGTTCAGATACACTTTACCAAAAGTATTAGTTTTATACTCATTCATATCTATTTCTAGTACTTTGTCAGGAAATTTATTTGATCTAATATTATCATCGTCCCAAAACCAAAGTTGATTATCACCTCCGTGATAAGACATCATATGGACTCGCCCTGGAGACTTTAAGCTTGTGTCTAACACTTTACCAGTTTGTCTGCATGTAATTAAAAAGTAAAATATGTATAAACTCAAGCTCCATTTTTGATGAAGGGAATTTGTGTGGGGAGAAGCTCCAACCTCCGGTTCGCCACTTTCATATTTGATATCCAGACTTAGGCTTCTGTACTGTGAAATCAGAGCTTCATTTTCAAAATTCCATTTCTGCTTATTGTCACCGCGATTTGACTTTAAAAACACTTGACCCCACGATCTATGATTTTCAAAATCTAATGAAAGCACTTTTGTAGGATATTTTTTGGAATAAATGTTATCGTTTTCCCAAAACCAAAACTGACTGTCGTCTTCTTTATATGGTAGCATCTGTACTTTAGTGTCTGATGATGCCTGCAAAACGCCACCGACCATATAGCTTACTAGAAATGAGAAAATATTTGATATCTTTCCTCTTTTCAAAATAATCCCAACGCCTACTTTCACCCTGTTCACAACTAAAAAATGCACCTACTTCATTTTCTATTTCAGTATTTAAGTGGCATTGTTGCGAATTATCGTTTGTATATCCTGCTGACTTACAGCTTTCGTCATTCAAACAAAGCTGTAAACAAATTAATTTTGAAACTGAGTTTAACATTATGCCTAAGGGGCGGACAATTCCACATCTGAATTTCACGAAAAAATATAGGTCAATGTCACCTTTGTTTAGGCTTCTTTTGTGTTTTGTCACTTTGTCCATGATGCCTGTATGCAAAAATATAAAAATGTTACTACTGATAAGTCATCTTTTGATTGCTAGTTTTTGAATTGTTAACCTACTTAATTTAATTCTTGCAGGTCTAGTCTTACTACATCTTTGAAAAATGTTATTTGCAAAGACGCCATGATATAGCTGAAATAATGATAAAGTTGGTGCTAAACACCAACGCAGTAATTGGCTACATATTTAATTTTGCTAGACATATATCAATTAATGACCATTAGATCCATCCTGTAACAAAAGTGCAACCTATATGTAATGTAGATATGTTCTCATTGTTGTCTTATACTCAGATGTATAAACCCAAGCAAAATGATGTTTATATTACATTTTGTCTATTACAAAAACCTGTTAATGTCTTTGAATACTTTGTGTTGAATATTGAATCTATAAGAAGCATCATGTGACCTAAAATAATCGTTCACAACCAGTAGATACGACCCTCTTATGTTTGTAGACAGTTGACTAAGAGCATGCATTGGAAATTCTTGTATATTCTAAAACTCAACATTAAATTATTCTAAGAAGAGTTTGAAGATACTAAAGGGGTAATCAGAATCCATAAATCGAAGAAGAACAGACAACACAATGGCCAATAGAAAAAGTACAAAGAACAAACAACGATCTACAAAACATACACATAAAACTACAAATCGAGTAACACGAACCCCAGTAAAAGCTAGGATTAGGGGTTAGGATTATGGTGTTTATGATATTTAACGCCACTTTCAACAATATTTCAGCTATATCGTAGCGGTCAGATTTATTGGTGGAGAGAACCGTAGAAAACCACCGACCTGTCGCAAGTCATTCGAAGCGAGGTTCGAACTTACACCGTTAGTGGTTATATGGCGTTTTTCCAGTTTTTTAAATTGTGTTTTTACTTTCTTGAGTGGTGGAAATCTAGCTATCGATATCTAGAGGTGATGGTTTGAATTCCATTATTATCTTGATTTCTGCCACTTACTTGTGAATGTCCCAAGCCAGGACATATAAAGGAGTAATGATCATAATAAACATAATAGCAATTCCCTTTCTATTCCCCCTGACATACCGGTATATTCTCCAAAATACTCCTAGAGTCATGGTTGAAAATAGACATCTTGTGTTTTACTTGTATATATAATAAATACTAGTATTCATAAATCTCAAACTCAACATTAAATTATTCTAAGAAGAGTTTGAAGATACCAAAAGGGTAATATGACGTCGTAAATCGAAGGACAAACAATACAATGGCCAATAGAAAAAGGACAAACAACACAATGGCCAATAGAAAAAGGACAAACAACACAATGGCCAATAGAAAAAGGACAAAAGAACAAACAACGATCTGAAAAAACATTACACATAAAACTAAAGATCGCGTAACAAGAACCCACTAAACATCGGGGATGAACTCAGGTGTTCCGGAAGGGTAATATAAGCCATATCTTATTTAATTATCCCAATTGGCTTCATAATGCCTAAGCCTTAGTCCTGAAATATTAACATGTGGTAATTAAATCTTCTCGAATAAAAGAACAGTGGAGTTTTAGGGTATAATAGGTTTAGTTTGTTAGTATGATACACTTTTTTTAGGGGTTAGGATTATGGTATTTAACGCCACTTTCAAGAATATTCCAGCTATATCGTGGCGGTCAGTTATATTGGTGAAAGAATCCGCAGAAAACCACCGACCTGTCGCGAGTCACTGACAAACTTTATCAAATAATGTTGTATCGAGTACAACTCGCCATTAGCGTGATTCGAACTCATAAATTTAGTGGTGATAGGCACTGATTACACAGGTACCATACGATCACGACCACGATGCCCCCCTCTTTTTTTTGGCATACATACAGGTCATCAACAGATGACATTAGCGCCATCATCGTCGATCTTTGTATTCTCATTGTTTGCTGTTTTTGTCTATCTAGATAATTGTAATAATAACCTGTCGTATAAGGATGCTTTATATTATAACAATAAAAACGTAGATATCTAATTTAGTGCACACGACGCGTTTCTGGAATAACCTTCATCAGGTACGTTACTGGAATAACATTCATCAGGTACGTTACTGGAATAACCTTCATCAGGTACGATCAAAATCGATAGATTGGAAAGTCAAATAATTTAAAGTTTTGGGAGACTTATGCCTACAAGGAGAATTCATAAGTATCACTTTACTTGTGTTTAAAACTAAACTGTTAGGTTTGATACCTACCCATGCCATTATTAAATCGTGTAGTTTCCGCATCAACTACCCAACCTCTCAGGATGACCAACAGTACAAATCGGAAATCCATTCTGAAATATTCAAAATCTGAATTAGAACAAAATCAAGAAAATATAGAAAGCTAATCAAGAATATAATTAGTGATAGATACAATGTATATACTTAGTGCAGAATTCAAAGCCATTCCTACAAGCCTCAATATGAAACAAGCTACTAAATATATGACATTTTCAAGAATGTACGCTTTTTTATTTATTTAACAAATTCAAGAGTATCCCGTTGTAACACGTTATTTTTGCACCTATAGCACAGTGGTCAGGGGTTCGCATGATCCCCTTTGAAAACCAAGAATGATTATTAAGTTAGAGAATTTGGTTGAAATATGATTATAATAAAGTGGGGATTGTAGTTGAATTATAAACCAGGTCTAGATTTTGAATCTCGGACGAAATCTCGAGTTTGTCGACTCTCCCGTCCCTTTACCAAAATTCTGTCTAAAGGCCTGTGTACTGTAAATATCAAGGAACACAGTATCAGATCATTTAATGGTCCTATTTATTTTGATATCTTACTGTGGTTTCTAAAATTTAAAAAGCTTCAATTTGATAACAAAATTCTTACTCTCGTAAAAAAAATACAGACCACATCTGTAGTATAATGGTTAGAGTGCTCGTCTCGAACTCACACAATCTACAGCACTTGAGGCACGCACGCTAATCTTTACAACACTGAAGAGTATGGGACTACTTATAATGTGCTGAAAAATAGCCAAGTTCAAATATGTAGATTTATTTACCATTTTTATTGCTTTATCAATTTCGTACATTGTTTTATTTTCTTTACACAAGATTCAAATATAACATATTGCTGTCATCGTTTTTTTTGTTTTCAATTAGAACAAGTGATATGATCATCACAACTCAATACATGTCACCTACGGTTTCACATATCATTGGGAGGAGATGAAATAAAATCGTAGATATATAATGTATTGCGCATGGTGCGTTTATGGAACAACCTTTATCAGGTTCGTTCATATACAAAAGATTGCGAAACCAATAAATTTGAAAATCTTTGTGAGCATGTAAACAGAACGGTATAAGGAGAATAGCCAAGTTCTGGCAATGTTACTTATTCCTGTGAGAGATTAACCTTACTTTTAATCAATTATTTAATATACCAACTGTAAATTTCAAACATTTTTTTCCGAGGTTTGGAATATGGGATATTCAGCCCCTTGGACTTAAATAAATATATTTAAATAAAACATAGATATACAGTCGACTCTCGTTATCTCGAATTCGATGGGACCATGGAAAAAATTCGAATCAACCGTAGTTCGACTCAAGAGGAGCTATGAAAACCGGAAGTGTAGTTTGTTTAATGACGAAAGGGAGACAACTCGAGCGAAATTTTGAAGAGCTAACACCAGCATCGCATGTCCCGATTCTCGGAACGATTTAAAACTTATTCGATGTTTTTGTTACTGTTTTTTTTTTCTCTATTAAATTCTTTGAATCTTATGGAATAACTGAAAACTTCTAGATATATTTTTTGTGTGTATGATTATGTTTTTCAGCTGATGCATTGTCATTAGACTTTCATCATGACGTATTTTTCTTTGTGCAATATTTACAATAAATTGTGTGTGTTTATGATTCAATAAAATTTCCCCTTTTATTACAACTGTTAATTAAGAGTAACATTTTTTTCATATCTCTCAAAATTGAGAAATTATACATCTACTTTAATCAAAATTAATTTCTGACAATAGATAAAACGCTTCCGTTGTGTATTTTTCATAATCATTGATGTATGCGGACCCAAGCACACTTATAATGTTATGAATCGATAATTTTTCATTGTACACATCTAACTTGTGTCATAATACCAAGCCAATTCAAATATTACCACTAATTAATTTGACAGATTGTGAAATAAACATGTGAAATAGCCTAAGGTAAAAATGTCAAAGCCAATGACCGGATGTTTCACCTGTAATAAATCATGTCAGTGCCAAAGCACTGACTTCTAGATGTATAATACCCTCGTGGACTAACAGACTACCATCAGATGCATCCAATGATTGCAATAAAAACGTAAACATCTAATGCCGTGCACACAACGCGTTTCTGAAATAACCTTCATCGGGTCAACTCGTGATCAAAAGATTGAAAAGCCAACTAAGTATTTATGAGCAAGAAAACCTAAATAATGTCGATAAAATGTTATAAAAATTGCCATGGTTCGTCTATCTAAGACCTTTATATAGCGAATGTGCGCTAGAGTGCTTAACATAACACTAAGCGATTGGTGCTGTAGTGTATCAAAGGTGCGGATTCGATGTTTGAACGGAAACTTTGTCAGCTTAAAATCGAATCCTAACTTGTAAAATGAAAGCAGCATTTTCCTTTGATCTTTTTGTGGATTATATACCAGAATGTAAGCAACAGCTAAGAAATATGCAATAATACATGCAGATACGAGATATTGCACACTTTACATCTAGGCTGTAGTTTTATTACTCTCAGAGAACCGTGCAATAATCAACGACGTAGATGTGATATTGCATGAGTTCATTTTACAAATCATTTATACGGCGGTTTTTCGATGTTAACAGTTAGATAATCTCACCCCACGCATGCGTGGTATAGTAATTACATATTGCATGCATTAATTAATTACAAAATATGAAATATATAGGTAATTGTGTACAGTGGCACAATACTACCAAATAATGAATTTATATGCACCAAGATTATATTTCGATTTAGGGGGGAGGGGGTGCCACATTCAACAATATTTCAGTTATATCGTGGTGGCTAGTTTTATTGGTGAAGGAAACCGGAGTACTTGGAGAAAATCACCGATCTGTCGCGAGTTATTGATAAACTTTATCATATATTGTTGTATCGAGTTTTTTGATTGCTCTGTTTATCCGTAGCTGTTATATATATGGTAACTTGTATCAGTAACCTATATACATCTAATTCATATTGAAAATAATACAACACAATATGTGGTGAACACCACTAGAGGCCACACAAACAGAAATAATGTAAATAAGATGTGAATACCACTAGACGCCACACAAACAGAAATAACGTAAATAAGACATATGAGCCCTCCTACAAACAACTGGAGGTAAAGACGAATCAAATATCGTTTTTATGTGGAAATCGTAACGGACATCACGAAACGAAACTCTGAACGTAAAGACACATAATAAGACAACACAAAGCACTAAAAAGATAAGCAACACGGACCCAACCAAAAAAAACGAGGATTAACTCAGGAGCTCTCGATCTGTTGCCTAATGTTTAATTTTCTCTCTATGTTTGTTGACCATTGTTTATATGCTCGTCTTTCTTCTGTTGACCATTGTTTATATGCTCGTCTTTCTTCTGTTGACCATTGTTTGTCTGCTCGTCTTTTTTCTGTTGACCATTGTTTGTCTGCTCGTCTTTTTTCTGTTGACCATTGCTTGTCTGCTCGTCTTTTTTCTGTTGACCGTTGTTTATCTGCTCGTCTTTCTTCTGTTGATCATTGTCTGTCTGCTCGTCTTTCTTCTGTTGGCCATTGTTTGTCTGCTGGTCTTTCTTCTGTTGACCATTGTTTGTCTGCTCGTCTTTTTTCTGGTGATCATTGTTTGTCTGCTCGTCTTTTTCCTGTTGACCATTGTTTGTCTGCTCGTCTTTCTTCTGTTGACCATTGTTTGTCTGCTCGTCTTTCTTTTGTTGACCATTGTTTGTCCGCTCGTCTTTTTTCTGTTGACCATTGTTTGTCTGCTCGTCTTTTTTTGTTGACCATTGTTTGTCTGCTCGTCTTTTTTCTGTTGACCATTGTTTGTCTGCTCGTCTTTCTTCTGTTAACCATTGCTTGTCTGCTCGTCTTTCTTCTGTTGACCATTGTTTGTCTGCTCGTCTTTTTTCTGTCGACCATTGTTTATCTGCTCGTCTTTCTTCTGTTGACCATTGTTTGTCTGCTCGTCATTTTTTCTGTTGACCATTGTTTTTCTGCTCGTCTTTTTATTCTGTTGATCATTGTTTGTCTGCTCGTCGTTCTTCTGTTGACCATTGTTTGTCTGCTCGTCTTTCTTCTGTTGACCATTGTTTGTCTGCTCGTC
>MJUT01061930.1:221520-233972 GCA_002080005.1 Gigantidas platifrons
ACCAGCGGATTGGACGTTTCCATAAAAATTAACCACCATCGGAAGAAATAAAATTGAAATTTTCAATAAAGTAATGAAAAGATTTATACATTGCCATATTTTTCACACAAAAAAAAAAAGAAAAAATGCCTCCCTCATCACTTTTTACAGCAGTAAAAGGATAAAAAAAAATGCCGCCCTCCCTCATCAATTTTGACAAAAAAGGGCCCGAGAACCAAGTAATTAATTTTGCATGGCCTTAGTTATTTTTTTTTATTTGTGAATTTGGCTGAAAGGGTACATGGTTTGTCCATGCAACTCCTCTTACAGTTTTTATGCTATGACGTTTTTATTTTTGTTGAATGTGATTAAATATTATAATTTGACAAATAATATATTTTCCGTGTAGACTTAGTTTTCAATAATCTTGGACACAGTCAGAGTGAAGCGGGGGGTTCTAGTTCAAATTCTACTACTCAGAAGGCATTATAGAATTATTTATACCCAACAATATGACTGATATATATTCCTAAAGATGGCATCAAGCAACAAATAATAATTGCATTACTTCCGTTTTTCATTGAAATGTTACAATATTATTTGTTATGAAGTGGTCTCATGATTATAAAAGAGATGTTTCACATCCCAATGATACTCAAACCCGAACTTGCACGTCAGATGTAAACAATCAATGGCATAGTAATTTCCAACAGCAAATAATCTAACACAAATAAAATTCACAACGAAAAATTCAACTATGGTAAATTTTGGTGTGATTTAAATATAATTATAAGAATTGAATGCATTTCTTTTGAAGTTTCATTGGGGTATGAAAGCATTGATCGATGCATATTTTCAACATGAAGTGCTATTCAATTATAAAATAAACAATAATAATGAAAATACTGAACACAAACTGTCTACATGAATAATCGTTGGATGCTTATACGGAATGATGTTTATTGCATAAACTAGAAATTCAAAGTGGCTAGCTAAACCATGAAAAACAAATACTTGTGTTTCTGCTAAAGCTCTTGAAAAAACCAGGGTATTTACTTTTTTTCTTATTGTTTTAACGAGGTTATACAGGACAAGAATCGGGGGCCCGGGTGGCTCAATGAGTTAGGTCGTTGGATCTAACAGCTGATACAAGCCTATCACCAATATGGCGTGGGTTTGCGCCCGGCTTTGTAAATTACAAAAAAGGGTGCACTCGACTCGCAGCCACAAGTGATCAAGTTTACCAGTTACTTGCCCAGGGTCGGTGGTTCTCTCCGGGTACTCCGGCTTCCTCCACCACTAAAACTGGTCACCATGATATAGCTGAATTATTGCTGAAAGTGGCATTAAACACCAAAATTCAAATTCAGGACAAGAATCTGACTTCAACAATGCTTGTCCAATATGGCAATAAAAACTTTAGGGATCAAAATCTTGAATTTATTTTTTATATAGTTTTAAATGAGATATTGAAAAATTTTCTGGTCCGAACAAAATTTTACTGGTCTTCGTCCCGAGAACAGGTGCTCATCATGAGGACTGAAAATATGACAGTTTAAAAATTTGGTGCAGTGACGCACTGGTTCAAACCTGACTGTGATCTTGTTTTCCAGACGTGACTTTGATCTTGTTGATAGTAAATCTGATTTGTATGTGTTTTCCCATTGACTGTATTAGTCATAAAACTTCCTGTTTGAAGTATTTAGACAGATGCTATTTATCTCCTATTGTTTCTGAGATATGAGGGAGACAAAGTGACAAACATCTAAGATTTAGAATTTTTATTTTAGGCTTGATTTTGATTGTTTTCATCTTTATATTCATAAATTTTTTTGAAGTGATGACTTTTGCTGGACAATAATAAATTTCAGTAAATCTGCTGCATGTTAAATAAAGGCCTTGTTGACTTGCTGCAGTCATTTCATACTGCACCGGGCATGGCCCTTTATTTAACCTTATAATAAAATAAAAAATTTAAAAAAATGCCATATTGTCGATTCAGGCCCAAAATTTAATTTAAAAAATCGTAGAAAGAAAAGGAAAATAGATACCCCTAAAACATGATCGCTCACTTTCCTGGATTGGTACAGGCACTTATATAAAAAGTGGCTGGGTTAAGTTTATTTTATGGGCCCCCAACCTTCCCTCTTTGCTTAATGGGCCCAAACCTTCCCTCTTAATGAAATGATAGTAGTTGGATTTACCTAACAACTGGTACAAGCCTATCACCAATACGGCATGGGTTCGCACCCGGCTTTGTAAATTACAAACAAGGGTGCACTCCATTCGCAGCCGCAAGTGATAAAGTTTACCAGTTGTTTGCCCATGGTCGGTGGTTCTCTCCGGGTACTCCGGCTTCTTCCACCACTAAAACTAGTTGCTGAAAGTGGCATTAAACACACAAAATAAATCAAATCAAAATTAATGAAATAATGTGGCCATATAAGTGTTTTCCTTATGTCATTAAATTGAAAACCCTCACACATAACTGGGTGAGCTATGTACAAGTCAGTTAACTATGAACATTCACTAGCTCTGCTTATACACTGTCCATGTTTATGTAGCCATGTCACTGAAAGTGGTTGCTCTGTAGTAGTGCAATCATGATATTTATGTTTTTTTCCGAGAAAATTGTACATGGTGTTTTTAACCTGAATTCTTCCTCAAAGCATCCTGTTGAAAAACACAGAGGGGCTGTTGTGGTCATGATTGTATGGTAGTTTTATTTACAACTACCTGTGCAATCAGTGCCTATCACCACTAAAGTTGTGAGTTCAAATTCTGTTCATAGCGAGGTGTATTCGATACAACATTACTAGTATGTGATAAAAGTTTGTCAGTGACTTGTGACAGGTCTGTGGTTTTCTCCGGGTACACCGGTTTCTTCCACCAATAAAACTGACCGCCACGATATAGCTGAAATATTGTTGAAAGTGGTGTTAAAAACCATAAACCAAAGCAAAGCTGAAAGACACATATTGCTGTCAGTGGTTACTTCAACACAGTTCAGCAGACCAAAGCTCCTAAGCAGGATATAGCCAGAATTTACTATGGTTTCTTATGCCTGAGGGAGGTTGACTTTAGTTTCAATAAATTACTTTAGTTAGGGTTAGGGTTAGGTGTGTGGTGTTGAATACCACTTTCAACAATATTTCTGTCATATTGTGGAGGTCAGTTTTATTGGTAGAGGAAACCGTAGTACCTGGAGAAAACCACTGACCTGCCGCAAGTCACTGACAACCTTAATCGTATAATGTTGTATCGAGTACACCCTGCCATGAACGGGATTTAAACTCATAACTTTAGTGTTGATAGACACTGATTGCACAGGTAGTTGAAAAACCACGACAGCCTCTACATTATTGCGGAACTGTAAATTGAAATATAAATATAATATATCTAATAAAACCATGTAGAAGTTCCTAGCAAGTCTCCTGCGAAAGTGACTTGGATATTTGATTGGTTAATTTGAGTTTTTATTCTGATATGAAACATTGAAATGAGCACCTCTGAACTTTGTTTAATATATCATTATATTAAACTATATTTGTTCTTCAATAATCAAGCATATATGCTGAGGACAGACAACTCTGTAAATATAAGGAAAGATTGAAGATACCAAAGGGTTTATCAGAAGCCATAAATTGAAAAAGCACAAACAACACAGTGGCCAAAATAAAAAGGACAAACAACACAGTGGCCAAAATAAAAAGGACAAACAACACAGTGGCCAAAATAAAAAGGACAAAAGAACAAACAAATGACTTACAAAACACTACACAGAAAACTAAAGATTGGGCAAGACCAACCTCACTAAAACTGAGGGTGATCTCAGGTGCTCCGGAAGAGTAAGCAATTCCTGCTCCAACAGTGGTACCCGTTGTTTTACTCTTGTTACAAACCTGATGATAAGTCATTTATGATGACAGGACCGGATTATGATTACGATCCATAGTCAGTTGTGACTCCAGTAACGGCTAACCAATTCAAGGTGACCAGCGTAAGCTTTCGAAGTGATGACTTCAAATTAGCTACTGGGAACCTCTGGTTTAGTAACTTCTTTGTTAGCAACACTCTGTAAAGGAATCATGATCAGATCCACAAGGGTGGAATATCGTGTCAAATGAGAGATTGATACTTCATATGCAGGTACTGCTGGAATGTTGCTACAACTACATGTAAATGGAAAGTTCACAATTGGAAAATTTAAATCATCTCATAAATACAGTTCACATTTGTCTTTATCAGTAGAACCTTTAAATCTGAACTTAAATTTAGGTTCAGCCCTTTTGAGTTTCTAATTGCAAATCGTTACTCCTCATGCATCATCTTCTGTGTGAAGTATTTGTTTTAATCAATTCCGGGCGCTGTCGTGGTCATATGGTAGTTGGATTTATAACTGCCAGCGCAATGAGTGCCTATCACCACTAAATTTGTGAGTTCAAATTCTGCTAATGGCAAGGTGTACTTGATGCAACATTATGTGATAAAGTTTGTCAGTGACTTGTGACAGGTCGGTGGTTTTCTCCGGGTATTCCGGTTTCCTCCACCAATAAAACTGACCAGCAACGATATAACTGAAATATTGTTGAAAGTGTCAGAATAGTTCAACACCATAATCCCCCTAACCCCTGTCTACCAATATCAATTGTTAGAAGGCATGCCTTGTTAGAACCCAAACTAAAAAGACAAAAATATGAAATTAGAAGTTCTTTCAGCTAGTTCCAAAGCATCATGTGTGGCATAGTGTAGCATATACAAGATTGTATTAGAAGGAAGAGATGACAACTTGTGAGAAATACCATGTTTAAGGATTATTTTGTTTAACGCCACTTTCAACACGAATATTTTAGTGTCTGTACATAACTGTAGAAATATATTATCTAATTCTGCCAGAAATAATAAAAGTTTTAAATAATTTTATTCAAATTAGATGTACAATATTTTAAATATCACAAATAGTTGTCTGGTATGTTCTTATTTATGTCCGATTTATTGCAAGTATCTGATTTTTTTGGATTTTTTTTTTATAAAATATCAAGGGGCTTTGTTTGAATGAGTTTAAAACCATCCTGAGTAAAAGTATTTGTTGTGTAAACAATCTTCAAAATTTAGATATCCATTTTAGCCATATCTTAAAAGATTGGAGGTAGAACCTCCTTTTCCGCGACCACCAGCGGCTCCCTGTCGTGGAACAGACACATATCCTTGAGCTGGCATCCAGATCCAAAATCCATCTCTTTTACTTGGTGTTTTATGTAAAAAGGGAGCAAATTTTTGTTGGTACATATTGGGGGGTGGTAATAATGAAAGTCCATTCCTTCGTTGTCTCAAGTCTGTTACCACATAAGCATATCTCCCCTCTGATTCAGCAGAAGGAACATCGCCTTCTTCAACTGTATCCATAGGCACTGGTTCTGTAATGACGAGCGAGATGGATAACATCGTCACGGCCAACAACAGACATTGTTGCAAAATCGTATCCAATTTCTGAAAAAAAGTAAAAAAAAAAACTTAATGTTATAAAAACCATAAAGCTGGTTGTTTACAATCAGTGATCTAGACATGTATCAAAATACTACAAACAATATGTAGGGATACAGATATGTTTATTGATTTTAAACCTCTGTGGTACGACTCATTATGTTCCCTTGATGACCTTAGTTCAGAACAAAGAAGCAGAAATGGCCCCCTTCAAATCTCGCCATCGCTAAAACTCTCCCCCATTTAAGAAAACTTGCACCCACATTGGATAAATTTGAAGATATCTAAGGGGTATTGACAAACCGTGGGTGAATCAAAGTATTCCGGAACAGTAAGCAATTTCTGCTGACCTATTGGCCTTGTTACAAATCCGATAATAAGTCATTAATGGGGAAAGAACTGGATTGTTATTACGACAAACGGAACATATCCGTGGTCATTCTGTGACACAGTTAACCAAGTCTTGGTGGCGACCGTAAAACTTTTGAAATGGTTCAGTAGCTTCCTTTAGTCCTATAACATTTATGACTTCACACTCCATGTTCATATTTTACGCTTTCATTGGGATTTTTTCATTTTTTATTTTATGCGGAATGCGAAGTCATATACCGTTTGCCCATTTTGTTTTAGCAAATTCCGGATTTCCAGTCAAATCGGCCACAGTTAAATCGGCCCCAGTCAAATCAGCCCCAAGTCAAATCGGCCCCAAAAAACAAAAAAGAAATAAACAAAGACAAATAAAAGAATATTAATGTACCAATGCTATTTTGAACTAGTTTATGTTCAGCATGCAGTCTAGAAAATTGCACGTATGGAAATGAAAGATTTTTTTTTCTAATTTTTTAAGAATACCAGTTATTATGNAGCACACATTCAATAGTAAGCAAATTGTGTTTTAAGTCGCAAGAAAATATGAATCTTTGTTAGACTTCACGTTCCTAAGGATTTACCCTGCCAATTATTACCAGGTGAGCGATGACAGGCTCTCCAGAGCCTCTAGTTTTAAGTAAACATCACTTCTACATGACCTGAGTAAAAAAGGCAAAACCCGAAAAAAATATGCTATTTCATCGACTTGCTCTGAAGATTCAGGTGAAAACATTAAGACTAAAATGATTACTTCCTATGCGTATCTCATTACTGTTTAAGAAAAGCAATAGTTTGAGTGCCGATAATTACACGATTAGAAGGAGTTGTATAAATTCTACAGTATAATAGTCCCTGTTCATATGCTTTTAGTAGCAACGACCAGTGTAGGGGAGATAATTCGATTTTGTATTTCTTACCATATTCCCAACACGTTCTTCAAAAGGTGCTTGAAAGTACGGCTTATTAGACAGTGTTCTGCTTTTGTTAAAACGTTTAAGTGATCCTTTTTAGAAAAAAACATATGTTGAGGCAATTGTCGACCCCTTTTCTACAATCATGAGTCAAAGGTAATGGATAAAAGCCTTTATGGAAGTACAAAAAAACATGTCATTGACTATTTTTGACAGTAACATCCTAATATTTGTAATTTTTAGATAGATTTTAAAGTCTGTCAACTATTCATTATATCAAAACATGATTTTAATTCCGTTCTTGGTTGATAAATGACGAGTATCGTCTTACCAATTACATGGTTGCAAGGAATATGGTAATCAAAGGGAGATAATTTTCATCTTCCGGTTTACAATTTTGCTATAGTTTAGTGTAGTTTTTGAGGTATTTTTCAGTATCTTGAGTTGGATTTTTGTGTATTGAGCACTGTTTGCCTACAATTTAAGTAGAACGAAGCATTTCTTCCCTAAAATATATGTTACAATAATTGTTAAAGCTGATGACTAAGAAAAATTATGTCCTGATTTTGACAGGTTAAATATTTTCACACTTATTTGCAAAGATTTAAAAAATAATTAACTTGAAGCATAGTAATTAGCCCTAAATTTGTTATTTTAGGAATTAAAGTTAAAAAATAAAAAAAAGTATGTTAATGCAGCAAGCAATTTGTCTAATTTGACTAGAATTACATTTTCGTAAAGGGAGATAATTCAGTTTTCAATTTTTGATTTAATGGGAACTGCAAAAAAAAAGGTTTTAATCTTATTTTTCAGACTTCAAATGGTTAAAGTTAAAAGCTGAGGACTAATAGTGAATATTGATATGCATATTTTACCCAATTCAGTACAACTGTCTATGTGGGAGAGTAGGAACATGTTTTTCAAACATTTGTGAAAATGAAGTCTTTTAATGTGTAAAAAAAAAAAGATTTTTCAAAGGAGCATAACTTTTTTTATTTTTAAAGATATCTTGAAAAGGAAAAGTGTTGTGTGCTTCTGGAAATAATGTCTGTGCCTTTGTATGGTTTATTTCATTATATTATAAACATTTTGAAAAGCCTGGTTGTTGCTACTTTTAGAAATAAAACTTTGCGGCTGTAAACCAGAAATAGAATAAAAATAAATAAAAAATAGCTATCAATTTTTTACAAAACTATTGAAAAACGCCGATACGACGTGATATGTGCTGTTAAAGCAACTTGCAAAATAAAAAAAAAACACACACAAGAACAGTAAAAAGGTTGTACAAGTGCGCAAATAACCTCTTTTTAATGAATCACTCATCAAATGCTAAAATAGTATCAATTTTGAAAAGAATTAACAATACATCTTATCAAATTACATAAAGAAAACATAATTTATTACAATGATTTGATCTGGGGCCGATTTGACCTGCTTCCCAAATTCCGCCCGGATTCCAGTGCCGGTGAAATCAGATATTTCCAAAGATTTACATACCCATAAGTATCGATTTTTCAATAAAAATATATATTATAAAAACTAAAAAATAACTTACTTCAATCGAAACAATCCTAAAATCACACTAAATCCAAGTTTATTTCAGCGAGGTGGGCAGTGTAAACTGACCGCAATATTTTTGAAAGTTTACTTTCCAAATTACGGAACGAGTCCGGTGAATGAGGATTGCCTCGCTTGTCAACTGTAGACGTATATTTGGGGAAAAAGATGTTTTTATTGGATTTATTATTAAAAATTCTAATTTTATTATTTTCCATCTTCAAATTCTTACTATAAACAATACTTCATAACTTTACGCCATAATTGTACAATAGCGACTTAAAAGTTTCGTCAAAAGTTTTGTAACTTACAAAAATTACCATGTGACATTTCGGGAAAGTACTGTTGTGGTTTAAAAAGGCACTTATTGTCAAATTATACAGAATACTTGGATATATTGATCACAAAACACAATAAAATTACTGTAAGTATCATATTTGTTACGATCATTACATGTAATTAAGCTCCTGTATTTTTTGCATTTGCTACGGATTTTGGGGACTTTGTGATAGGACCTCGCGGTGGCAGCAAATAAAAAACAAATAGAAAATATCGCCACCCGAGGTACTATGTGATAGGAATATAGCTTCCTTGTTAGCAGCAACTCTCTTTCAAGGAAATCATGAGACGAAACACAAGCTCTGGAATATCGAAATATATAATCCATTTACAGGTGGTACTGCAATGTTGCTACATATAAATGGAAAATTGAAATCATCTCTTTGTCGTGAACAATATTCTCAAGAAACAGATGTTGAAATGTAATTGTACATGTATTTGACATGACGTTTCTTTGTGAAATGTAGATTCAATATTGTACAAATGAACGGCCCTGAGTCTATGGGGTTTAAATCATGGGGCGCAAATTTTGATATATACTACTATGAGGAGATAAAACAAATCCTAAGAACACGATATGGGATTTTTAGGGTAGGTGGGTCCAAAATTTAGATTAGACAATTATAGGGAAACTGAAGATTTCTTAAGAACCATTTACGGAAACACTAATGTAAATAATAAGAATCATCATTGTGGTATGCAGAATAACATATGAACAAAAGAAGACATGAGGGTGTGTGTCCAGAGGGTCCAGAGAATAACAATATTCACAAGAACCAATTATGGAAATGTATCTGTATTTGGCATGAATTATTTTTGTGTGAAATGAAATCGAGATGCAATTTTATAGAAATGAAGAACCCAGGTTGCATGGGGTCTGATCGAGCTTTTGAGATAAACAATTATTGTATAAGTGTCTGTTTTGTTTTGTATATGTGATTTATTGTATAATTATGCTTCCCATTGTGGGCACTTTAATTAGCAATAAAAAAAAACCATTTCTATTTCTATTTCTAGACTGCAATATGGAAAAATGGAAAAATATGTTATGGAAATAATTTTAATTTTGCTATAATTGACTAATAACAAGCACGAATGTTATAATTTACAATAGTAACAGAGTAAAAAATAACTACATTGTACATTATTTTACTGCTTTTTGATGATGTCTATACCCGCGGCATACTATACGTAGCGGTTATAACTGCTAGAGAATATACACGTGGCGAAAAATAACTGTTTAGATTTGGCATGAAACTGTAGGTTGAATTATTAACTGGTTATTTTTTTCATTTGGACCTAGTGTAGTGTAATATGTCCGTCATGAAAAGTAAATATCCATAATTATCAAATTTCAAAAGAGTTATTTCCCACGCCCTTTGGGTTATTTGAAATAACTCCTTCTGAATTTGATAAATATGCGGATATTAACTTTTTATGAAGGCCATAGAATTTGATAAATATGGATATTAACTTTTTATGAAAGCTACAATTGCATACTATGAAAACGATCATGAATCAATGTAGTAGGTAGATTTAAGTTTGCGAAAATTGACACCCCAAAGTCTGAGATTTGATATTATGAAGGCTCGGGTGGCTCAACTAGTTAGGTAGTTGGATTACCCAACAACTCATACAAGCCTATCACCAATACGGCGTGGGTTCGCGACCGGCTTTGTAAATTACAAAAGGGTGTACTCGACTCGCAGTCGCAAGTGTTTACCAGTTGCTTGCCCATGGTCGATGGTTCTCTCGGGGTACTCCGGCTTTTTCCATCTCTAAAACTGGTCGCCATGATATAGCTGTAATATTGCTGAAAGTGGCGTTAAATACAAAAGTCAAATCAATCAATCAATTGATATTATGGTCCAAAGTTTAGGAAAATAACAAAAATAAATCTTCTTGAGAACCAGGATAGTAAATTGTATGTTGCACAAAGGAACGATGTGATTCAATTTTATACCAATGAATGCATGAGGACATATTAAATCCGGTCCTGGAGGATCGAAATTTAACATGTTGCGATAGGTAATTAATGATTCAATATAACTTCTTTTTTTATCTGGCGAGCGTTACAGACTCATGCGAGTCTCTATTTTTTGTCAGTATACGTGTTACTGAAGTTAAACGGCTGGCTCAATAATCCAACACTGGAATAAAAGAGAATATCACTTGGAAGTCCAAATTATGAATTTCATTTCATTTCACGTTCACTATACTGCTGAGAAAGTGTAGAGATAATGAAAAGTTTCCATAAAAACTCTTAGTTAAGAAATAGAAGAAGAAAAAAAAAGAAAAATTTCAAAAGTTTAACATGGTTGTTGAAAGTTTGCAAATGAACTAGATATATCTTTATTGAATGATGGAGAATGATTACGTTCTGAAATTCCTGGAGTACTATACCGCACAGAGCATAAAATCACAAACAAAGTATAGAACATGCAAAAAGGAAACGTGTATTATTTACTGTAATTAAAACGTAGATATCTAATTTCAGGAATGATTTGTTTTTCAGTTGTTTAAATGATTTTAGCTATTTTCGTGTGGAAAAAAAAATCCAAAAGTTGCAGGATATGGTCAGAACAAGTTAAAAGGGGTATAGATGGTTTCAGCTATTTCCAATGATTTTCAGTTGTTTTATTTCATCCCTGTAAATAAGTGTTCATGATGCGTTTCTGGAATAACCATCATCAGGTATGCTCAAAGGCAAAATATTGGAACGCCAAATGAAATTATAAGTCTCGAGAGGACGGAAATCAGTAAAATAACAGCAGCGAATTTTTATGCGAGCTGAGTTAAACGATGTCATCTCTTTACCATCAAACTATAAGCACATTTAAGTTATTCTACGGTGAAAACAATTCCTTGTCTGTTATTAATAATTCAGATTTAAGGTTAAAATACATCTTCTGTACATGTTCTGTAGTAGGGGTATCGAATTTGTACACGTTTCTATGATTTTTCTAATAAATTTTTGAACTGTACCGACAGTGTAGTATTTTTAGATTTTTCATTTTATGACAAATTTATTTTACTATGAAGATTTCCAAACTATTACTTGAGATGGGAGTTTGTTTGATTCATAAGAAATTACTTTATTTCCAAGGAGAAACTAACAATTAGTGTTTATCCCAACGGAGATAGACTCTCTAGCGATGTACAGAAGTTCCAGTATGGTGAAAATAATAGTTCATATTTGTATTGCATGAGTTGACCACTTTTATTGAATTATATACCATTTCTTTACTTAGAGAAAAAAAAGCGCATAACCAATATATTAATTTATGTAAATTCAGTCATGGTTCTTAGTTGACAAAGGTTCTTTGTGGACTAATTGCTAGAATAATGATTTAATTCTGTAGATCCATGCCCAATGATCACTTTGCTAATAGTATTAATACAGACCAGTGGCAATAATACATTATATGGATCTTGCAACTGCATAAAACCCTTTCCCAAACATTATCAACATTGTAAC
Source organism: Gigantidas platifrons (assembly GCA_002080005.1). Taxonomy (NCBI): domain Eukaryota; kingdom Metazoa; phylum Mollusca; class Bivalvia; order Mytilida; family Modiolidae; genus Gigantidas; species Gigantidas platifrons. Next base: position 233,638 of record MJUT01061930.1, read on the forward strand.
TGGGAGGCAATCAATGGTTTTATGGGAGATTAAATTATATGTTTTATTTTACTGGTAGGCTAAGGACATCAACAGAGTATAAAAAGATAAAGAATGGCTCGCAAATATGATTGATAAATGAACGTTCTTAAAATAATAGGAATGACACGTGTATACGTATTTTTGTCCCCCCACGCTTCGTCGAAGGGGACTATAGAAATGGGTGTCGTCCGTCCGTGTGCTTTTTGGTTTCCAGATGATAACTTGTGAATGAAAAGTCAGATTGAAGCTAGGTTTGGTATGTAAGTGTATCTTATGAATATCTAGGTCAAGTTCGATAATGACAATTTTTCGAC
>MJUT01061930.1:234594-244827 GCA_002080005.1 Gigantidas platifrons
TTTTTTTACTTCAAAATGGTCCTTGGATGGTCCCCTTTCAGAATTATGAGTGATACAGGCTCCCCTGACCCTCTAGTTTACAGTAGTTTCAAAATTTAATCTTACGATGGAACCTTGGCGTCGGGGGACCAGTGGCCAATGGCCTTTTATTAAAACCTACGATTAGATATATTGTTGAAAGTGGCGTTAAACATAATAACCCTATCCATTAGATATATCTATTCTAAAGAAAAAGTGGTGTTAAACATAATAACCCTATCCATTAGATATATCTATTCCAAAGAAACTTCTCTATCTATTATTAGTGTTGTAATATTAGGTCAAACCAAAGACTATAAAATTGACAATTATGTGTTGCTTCTCCGCAAAGTATGCAGTATTAAGGAGTAAGATCAAAGACGTGTTGGATCGGAATCAAAGTAATGTGTCCGTGAGGAGTGACATGTCTACCCCGGACTGTTATTTCGGTGAGCTAACAATGTCAACTAAGTCCCAACTAAGCGTGTTCATTGTCATCTCATCGAACGTAACTTGTTCTCGCCATGACATGGCCATTGGTGTTGAGCAACAATTTGTTCACTCACTCACTTTTGTAATATTTAGCTAAATACTTATTTTGGAATTCAATTTATTCTTATAGTATTTGTTTTTAAATCATAATAATTTAAGAGAGGGAATGTGATCAATTTCAATGATTTATAATTTAAAACTCGTGTTTCTGTTCCTACCAGGATTTGTGCGGTAATGTGAGAGAGAACCATTATGACCGAAATATGTTGTTGCTGCTAAAATGTGTTGTGTTATACTAGATAAGCACTCCATATCAAGTCTGAATTAGGGGACCCGGGTGACTCAATGAGTTAGGTCGTTGGATCTAACAACTCATACAAGCCTATCACCAATACGGCGTGGGTTCGCGCCCAGCTTTGTAAATTACAAAAAGGGTGCATTCGACTCGCAGCCGCAAGTGATAAAGTTTACCAGTTGCTTGCCCAGGTTCGGTGGTTCTCTCCGGGTACACCGGCTTCCTCCGCCACTATAAAACTGGTCGCCATGATATAGCTGAAATATTGCTGAAAGTGGTGTTAAACACCAAAAATCAAATTCAAATTCAAGTCTGAATTAACCGCATCGGTGGTGTAATGGTTAGCGTGCTCGCCTCGAGTCAGGTAGACCGAGGATTCGAGCCGATCGAGTTAAACCAAAGACAATAAAGGTGGTATTTGCTGCTTCTTTGCTAACCACGTGATATTAAAGAGAAAGAGCAAAGACTGCATGGTTGACTCGGAATCAGGTTAATATGTCAGAGTGGCGCTACATGGCTATCCTCATTGAGCTAACACTATAAAGATACAACTAAATGTGTTTGTCTATACTAGTAGTACAAAGCGGACATTATCATTATCGCATCGAATGTAACTTGTTTTTGCCATGATATAGCTAAAATAAATGGTTAATTTAGTGTTAAACAACACTCACTCACTCACGCTAGTCTGAATTCTAATCCGAAATAAAGGCTTTAATGTTTCAGTCCATATACATGTACTTGGTTTATTCCGTTTATAGTATGTCATGAAATAGATTTGATTTTCGGGTAGTTCTATTTTTAAATAACAATTATAAACAGTTGTAATTAATTTAATATATTAACGTTTTGGTTTTTTTTTTTAAAGAGGAAAACAGAACAAATGTGTAGCTATTTACTAATATTATTTGAAAATATTTGTACAACGAAAATGTATTGATTAATCAAATATATTTTTCACTGAAATACAAACGTAATTTAATTTAATTGTTTCTGTTTATTATATTTATTAAAAATAACATATTAATCTTCAAACAAGTAGAACTTTATTTATTTTTGCAATAAGATTTAGAAACATTGATAAACATCTCGTGAAAAAAAAAGAAGAATTTAAATTTAAGGATTAAAAGTCCTTCATTAAAAAAAAAATCTTTGAAATAATTTTGCGGAATTTTACTTATCATATATATAGCCCCTCTGTTAATGATAAAAAAAAACATTGTTCATTTCCAAAACATATAAAACAAAATGTAACAAAATTACATTTGCTTCTTAAAATCTTTGACGAATTTAACTAATTATATAACTCCTCTCTTAATAATAAAACAGCGTTCATTTTGAAAACATAAATACAAAACATAAAACAAAGCCCAAGTGGCCATAAGATAAAGAAGAAAAAATAGTATTAACTCACCATTGTGAAGATTATCCGTACACTTTCAGATGGTTCTTTAGTGAAAGAGATGAGTACTGTCCGTCAGTTATATACTTTATTATTTTTATGTTCCTAATGACGTTGTTAAAGTATAACCCACTCGTAATGGTCGGTTTTTAATTACAAAGTCGTTAACGGTTATTAATTTGGTAATGAGTATCTAGAAATAACAGTTTATATTTGCTGTAAATTAGGGGCTCATCCTTAAACTATCAATCACTGCTACAACCCGTTTTATTATCATTACATATTTAACTAACGTACAGATGAGGTATTCATATTAAATTGAGGAGAACAAAAAGAAATTACAGTTTACGTTCGTTTCGTTTCATTTTTTTTTCTTTCTTTCAATTATTTTGTTATTTCCCCCCGTATACGTCAGGTATAAGGTGTTTTTTGTGTGTGTTTTCTTTCAAAATAAGATGAGGATAAGGGAGTATGGTGAACTTTAGGTCTAATTTTCGTTCGAATCTTTGGAAACGCGAAGTGTGCCATATTTTCACAGATATATATATAACGGGATGACCGAGTGAACCTTAGCAACTTTATGATGTATGCTTTGCAGAAGACAAACATGCTGAACTGGACTTGATAGTGCTAGCTGAGTTAACACAATGTAAATAGTGGAACAGGAACTGCTTACCGTTCCGGGGCACACGAGTTCACCACAGGTTTTTAGTGGAGTTCGTGTTACTCGATCTTTAGTTTTATATGTATATTTTTGTAGATCGTTGTTTGTACTTTTTCTTTTGGCCATGGTGTTGTCTGTTCTTCTTCGGTTTACAGATTCTGCTTACCCTTTGGTATCTTCTTCGGTTTACGGATTCTGCTTACCCTTTGGTATCTTCTTCGGTTTACGGATTCTGCTTACCCTTTGGTATCTTCTTCGGTTTACAGATTCTGCTTACCCTTTGGTATCTTCTTCGGTTTACGGATTCTGCTTACCCTTTGGTATCTTTAAACTTTTCTTGCTGCAAAGCAGTCCATAATTTCCTTTACAAAAACATTTATCGAATACGATTACACAAAACAAAGGTAAATGCCAAATAAAAAAGCGGACATAGTATGATCATCAATGACAGAGTTCTCGATTCCGAAAAGTTTTTAGAATAGAAGGAGGATTCTGGACAGTAAATGTGCAAAATAAGGGTAATAACAAAATTACCGAACACAGAGCTCATATCAAATCAAGCTCATATTATGAAACGCATTTTCAGACCACACCAAAAAACCAGCTGACCAATTTCATCCAAACTAGACTGGGATAGTCCTTGGATGATCTCTCAAAATCATAGCTGACATCCCTGACATCCATCCAAAATGGCCACCGTAACTAAAACAAAGAGATGTTAAAATTGCCAAAACTGCTATACGTGTGTCTTGAACTCTAATTTAGACCGAAGTTTTATGTTAATGAGCTGTTAATATATTTCAAGTTTCAATTTCGAAATTGATAATTTGACGATTTTTGCCGAATATGCAAATTAGGTATATTTTAACAAAACTGATATGAAGAGCTCTGAAATCAATTACAAAATGTATATAATTTGCCAATTTGAACCAAATTGACCTCGGTCATATCAGAATTACATCCGATTATCTAGCCAACCAACCAACCAACATGACAAATATTACTATAAATAGAGCATAGAGGGTAAAACACTTCAAGTAGCAAAACAAGTTTATCTTTTAAGATGGAAGTGGTGGAAACCTAAATTGTATGTACATTTAGATAACATATTTTCTTGAATATTCTGTGCATTCAAATTAGGCTTATTTGACACCCCAATTTTTTTTATTGAAAATGTACGAACCAATGTTGACAGAACTTTTCATTAGTTGGTTATTTACACAGTTTGAATATGTATTGGTGGTTGAAAATTCAAAATGGCTTCCAGGATCAGTAATGCATCCTTATTGACCAACATACAGACCTTAACCTTATAGTTTTTAGCTCACCTTGCCAAAGGCAATGTGAGCTTTTGCCATCAGTTGGCGTCCGTCGTCTGTCGTCCGTTAACTTTTCACATTTTAATCTTCTCTAAAACCACTCGGCCAAATGAACTGAAACTCGGTAGGAAGCATCTATGGGAGGTCCTCTATAAAGAATGCATATTTCGTCCCTATCCGTTTAACAAAAATGGCCGCCACAGGCAATTCTTGTTTCTGAATGGTCTATTTTTAAAAATCTTCTCATCTGAAACCGCTAGGCGAAATGAAACAAAACTTGGAAGGAAGCATCTATGGAAGGTCCTCTATAAATAAGCTCATTTTGTACCGATCTGTTAACAAACATGATCGCTACAGTCAATTCTTGTTTCTGATTGGTTGATTTCTAAAAAAATCTTCTCCTCTGAAACCGCTTGGCCAAATGAACCAAAACTTGGTAGGAAGCATCTATGGAAGGTCCTCTATAAAGATTGCTCATTTCGTCCCGATCCGTGAACAAACATGGCCCCATAGGAAATTCTTGTTTCTGGTTATTTCTGAAAAATCTTCTCCTCTGAAACTGAGTAGCCAAATGAACCGAAATTTGGTAGGAAGCACCTATGGAAGGTTCTGTATAAAGTTTGCTCGAAACAGAATGAAAGGTGAGCGACACAGGCTCGGCCCAATTAACCTCTAGTTTAGTTTTATGTGCTCTGTTTTGTGCTTTGTTTTTCTTAATTCTGTGTCTTCTGTCTTGTGCCCAACATTATCCGTATCTCTGTATTGTCCATTCTAGATTTTTCTCTAGATTGCCCCTTTGGTATCTTCAAACTCTTCTCTAGCATTTATTATTAGTAAGAAGAGTTTGAAGATACCAAAGTGGTTATCAGAATCCGTAAATGGAAGATGGACAGAAAACACAATGGCCAAAAGAAAAAGGACAAAAGGACAAATCAACGATCTACCAAACATACAAATAAAACTGAAGATCGAGTAACACAAACCCCACAAAAACCGCGGATGAACTCAGGTGTTCCGAAAAGGTAAGCAGTACCTGCTTCACTAGTGGCACCCGTCGTGTTAATCTAGTTACAAACCCGGTGATAAGTCATTAATGAGGAAAGGACCAGAAGTGTTTACGACAATCGAACATATCTGAGGTCATTTGTGACACAGATATTCCATAACGGTCAACCAAGTCATGGATGCGATCGTAGAACTTTCAACAGTAACTTCCTTGTTAGCAACAACTCTCTATCAAGGAAATCCTTATAGGAACCACAAGCTATTGAATATTGTATCAAGTGAGCGATATGTACTCCATATGCAGGTGATGCTGGAATGTTACTACATATAAATGGGAAGTTCACGATGGGAAAATTTAAATCATTTTTTTTGTCGTAAGGTTATATTAAGTTGATATTTGTAGTACACATTTTATGTGTGGACAACATGGATCAGATGTTTGTTCCTCTTACACATTTTATGTGTGGACAACATGGATCAGATGTTTGTACCTCTTACACATTTTATGTGTGGACAACATGGATCAGATGTTTGTTCCTCTTACACATTTTATGTGTGGTCAACATGGATCAGATGTTTGTACCTCTTACACATTTGTCATGCTTATTATGTTAGCTATCTTTAGTCCTTGCCCATGATCTTGGCAGATTGTTCAGAATATTCCAAATTTCGAAAGAGTTGTTGCATAAATACACATGTTTGAGTAGTTAAAAGGAGCGGAAAGGGGGGGGGGGGTAAATAATAAAACATACAAGAAAGAGCTATCTATAAATATGCTTCATACTTGAGCATATTTCATAATGCGTCGTTAAATGAAGATTTCATGAGGGATGCTATGCATTGAGCAGAATGGACTTGATCTCGACAAGAATCTGCTATCACTTCCGGTTATTTGTTGGTGTTCATGAAGTTCCATCTTTTGTATGATATAAATTCGTAGATATCGAATTTAGTTGCACACGACGCATTTCTGGAATAACCTTCATCAGGTACGCTCAAAACCAAAATATTTATATTGTGAGATCCGAAGTGTAAATTGTTGTGCTGTACACTCTGGTTGGTATTATAACTTTAAATATCAAGTCACCTGATAGTGCGTTATTTATAAAGGACTTTCATTGTACTGGGATTGAAACCTGAAGTCGTATTTTCTAGTAAATCCTCACTGGGTGAAACGATAACGATGTGCATTAATAGCATCTTTCATTGCATAGTCCTTGGGTTGGAGTACTTATCACATTCAGTCCGCGTCTTTTTTTCTGATTATAAAAATCCCCCTATAATAAGCGCGGAATGGATATTGATTATCTCTCAAATAAAGACGTGTCAATTAAATACCTGTCGTCAGTTTAATGATGGATATGTCCGTAGCTTTCCTATTATCCTCATAAAAATACAATTTCATGTAACTATTTTATAGACAATTTCCGTTTTAATTAAACATCTATGTATTATTAGTTATAAAGATGTATAATTTCATTAGAAACAGGCAATAAAAGTGTAGTACTTCATAAACGGGGGATGGTATTGGATGACCCGACAAACTATACGACCCAAAATATTTTTTTTCTCTTCTTCTATGAAAATTAAATTAAAACATATATTGGTATATGTATGTGTACCTATAAGCTTATTAGAATTTAATTGGAACATTAAATTCAAGTTTCCATATTCAGAATTTTATCTCTTCCCACATTCAAGTCTATAGCTAGCTAACTTGAATTTAGAGTCAGTTTTCTGATGAAAAGATAATATTAAGCATTTGCCATACAAAGATAAATAAAGATTATCCAATTTAGAGCTTGTCCGAACAAAGGGTCGATCTGCATACAAAAACACAAACGCATATTAAAATAACAACAGTTCGAGCTACACGAACTGCCTTTAGAACGTACATTGAGTCCATGTTCTTCGCAACTGATTGCATTATCTGTCTCATATATGCTACCCGCCTTTGTTTCTCTAAAAAGTTTATAATTATTTCATTTGAATAAAATGTCTGACATCAGTAATTCATGAGGATGTAGACGGTATTCAAGTGAAAGCAATATATTTGACGATAATATAGTCCTTATCTACAAAATGCTAGCAACTGAAAATGTTGCAGAGTAGCAAATCAATAGGAAAATCACATTGAGTCTAACATTACAGAAACTATAAATCAAATTTACTAACGAGAAACTGGTGTGGTGCAATTGATTTACATATGAAGGTAAAGGTTTTGGTGCAATTACCTTACACGTGAAGGTAAAAACAAATTGGTTCAGGTTGTAAAAGGTAATTTAAATTTTAATGCTTCATAAATGAAGACAATCAATTAGAAGAAGACTGTCACAACGGACTTTGTTCTGTTGACAAAGCATAACGAATTGCACTCTCGACGAGTCGTGGATATTTAAGGTTACACATGAATGAGGGAAGCTAGCATACTCACCTCCATCGGATGTTTTAATTTCTACTCTGAAATTCTTTCTTTTCAATTTTCATAGGATTTTACATGTCGTTCTTATATTCTTTAGTTAATAGAGTTATATAGTCAGAAATAAACAATCGCAGTTAGTACACACACAAAAATGTGACAAAAACACTTTGACAGGAGAAGAATTTTCTGTGTGATATTGCCTAACTTTGTTGAGATGACTGGACATTAATGTTTACAAATCCTACGGTAATCAGATAAGACCTTACAGACAGTTTGTTTATCCTAGTTAATACCATCTTTGGTATTCTTTTGTAATCTTCGACAAATAAATAGATACAGATGTTGTTGTAAGAAAAATAAATTGTTGGGGAGATGAATGCTAATTATTAGTTATTGCTTTGTAATTTTAAGACGAGGAAAACTATCGACTTGCGACTTAAAAACTCAAGTCGTGACATTTTGGTGGGTATGACTTTCGGGTGAGGGTGTGATATTTCTTCTTACATCTTCAACGATTTCATGAGACTAGTACCTGGAAAGTGGAATATATATGTAATACCTGCTATATATTTGTATTAAAATATGTACCCAAAACACATGACTACTTCAGTTTGACGTAAATGATATAATATCTTGATATAAGGGAAAACCGGATATTAAAAAACCTGTTTTCACGAACATTATTAATGTGAAAGTCACCCCACCCCCAGGTTAGTAATTAGATATTACACAATTATTTACACATGATTATTTTCATATTATGTATACATTTTATATGCTCCGGCGAATACAATTTGAGCGAATTTACAGGACAAATGAGCGAAATATAACGGGCATAAGAGCGACAACTTATAACCCATTTGAGTGAAGATTTAATAACTCATTTGAGCAAGAATAAAAACTCTTCCTTTAGCCAGACATTAAGTCCGTTGTCCTCTGCTCACCACAGGGAGGTGGGAGTAGGTTTTTGAGCAGGGTATTTCTTGTTTTATTTATAAAAAAAAAATCAGCGCTATTTAAAAAGTTTAAAGCAAATATATACAGTAAGATAAGGTGATAGTGTCATAATTCTGTACTTGTTTGATATTTAAACCCAAGAGTACGTGTGTAGGTACCTACTGTTCACGAGAAATTTCACCACTAGAACACTTTTGAACCATATCATGCAAGTGTTTATTCTTTTCCACCTTGGATTGTAGCAATACTGTGTCCATGCTCCTGATTGGATATGCATGATATGTAGTTAATGATATGTAGTTTCAATAGCACGTCAATATAATATTGTACCCACAAATTTGAGGAACATTTTGATTGCATAGTATTCGGTTTTCTACTTATTTCAGCAGCTATACCACATGTACATTACCGATAAGATTTTGTATTACCAAAATATTTCTCTCTTTTGTAGAAAGAAGAAACAGAACCCAAAAAACCTTTAAAGCCAAAGGCAAAGTTAAGAGAAAATGGTGAGTGAGCGAGTCCAAACAATATTAGGTCATATTATGGTATTAGTCTGTCATCCTAGTTGTTGTCCATTGTAGACATAGTTTCAGGGTATTAACTTTGTTATAGTTGACTGATCCTTCTGAATTTTTAACACACTGATCATTGTCATTGAATAAAGGTTGTGATTGATTTGGGGGATTGTAGACATGTTCATTTTCAGAATAGAGTTCCCAAAGTACTAAAATGGTGTTTTGTGTCTTATGTATTTAGGGAATATATATAGTTCATCTGGTTTTGATGAGTGTTTTTAATGAATTCCTGAGAAAAAAATAATTTTAGAAAATACATTGTGTTATTATGTAACTGTTACTGTATTTGATCAAAAAAGGTAATTTCAAAATTTTAATTTTAATTTTTCATCACATTTTATGTTGTAGCCATAGAAACAATGATTCCTCATTTTTATTTTATATTTTGTAGATTACAATCCACTGATGGGAAACTATGGTGGATCATCATTCAGACCTCCAAGGAGGAGTGGTGGAGGTGGATGAGGTTAATTATGTGTATCCTGTTACCATGGACACCTGTCATATGATCATCATAATTTTGTTATCAGTTGGTTATAACTATTAGGTGTCATGAGGGATACACACTTGTAAAAGCTTTGGTCCTCTTTTTTGATTTTACCTTTCATTTTGAAAATGTATCACTTGTCTTGTTAAGAAATAGTTTCAGTATTACATTGAAATCGTTAAAGGAAGAATAATTATGGAAAATAATTGAAATATGACATTTTAATAAACATTAACATGATTTATGTTTCTGATTATGTGTCATATATCCTCCATCTATTGTAACATTTAACAGATCATGTGACTGTACTCTTTAGTATGTTATCATGTGACTGTACTCTTAGTATGTTATCTTGTGACTATGCTCTTAGTATGTTATCTTGTGACTATGCTCTTAGTATGTTATCATGTGACTATGCTCTTAGTATGTTATCATGTGACTATGCTCTTAGTATGTTATCATGTGACTATGCTCTTAGAATATTTTGAAATATATAGTCAAACCTTATTGTCCAATTTTCTGGTGAAATTATTTAAGGAATATTTGAAACTGTTGAACAGGTTATAAGACATAACCTGGTTTGGGTCAGTTTAC
>MJUT01061930.1:271538-284469 GCA_002080005.1 Gigantidas platifrons
AGGTAAGTAAGTATAGAAGAATGTAGATAAATATCTAACGAAATGATACATATATGTTTGATCGTTCTCGGACCTGATTTTATGACAATAATTTGCAAAAAGGGTGCGCGGAATTTTCACCGCGCATTTTCGAAAGTTTTTGATAGGGTGAAATCTGTAGCCCTATGGTCCGCCAAAAAAAGGACCATAAAGGGCTACGGTTCCGCAGCTAAGATTTGCTATGAAAATATGTTATATGATAATCAAATCACTGGTGAATTATCAGATGGTGGGCTACAAAAATATCATGGAAATTACAAACAAATAATTATAAAAATACAAACTTAGGTTGTCTTGTTTTTTTTAAATTGATGCATAAATGTGAATAATTTTACCTTTTCCCCAAGAGAACAAAAACCTTTTACAAAATCTTGACACACTTCAGCTGTCTTACTGACATTAACATGACGATATGGACAGTTGTCACGGTTACAAACTCCTCGAAGGAAGTAAGAACAAGTTGGCATCTTCTCTTTAGCAACTTTGTGAGAAAAAGGGCAGTCATCCACTTTACATGTTCCTCTTAAAAATCTGCAATTAAATATATTAATTTACTTAATTAGTTATTCTCTATTTCAATTGACATTTTTTTAAAGTCATTTTCTTCTGGCATAATTTCAAACCATTCCCCCGCTCCCCCCAAAAAAATTCATGATTTATTTCTATTGTTACCAATTGACCAATTTTCTTCGTCAATCCAAAATGAAATTAATTACTAGGGCAACGCAAAGCGTGGCGTATCCCCTCGCCTAAAAATTTGACCTTTGATCTATGACCTTGAAAATCAATAGGGTTCCAGATTCTCTTGAGGACTAAGTATGTACCAAGTTTGGTCATAATCCAATGAAGGATGTTGATTCTAGAGTGTTCACAAGGATGTTACAGGGTAAAAATTAGACCGTGACCTTGACCTTGAAAATCAATAGGGTTCCAGACTCACCTAAGGACTAAGTATGTACCAAGTTTGGTCAAAATCCATTGAAGGATGTTGATTCTATAGTGTTTACAAGGCTGTTACGCAGTAAAAAATTTAACCCGATGACCTTGACCTTTGACCTTGAAAATCAATAGGGTTCCAGATTCTCTGAAGGACTAAGTATGTACAAGTTTGGTCAAAATCCATTGAAGGATGTTGATTCTACAGTGTTCACAAGGATGTTACAGGGTAAAAAATTAGACCCTATGACATTGACCTTTGACCATGAAAATCAATAGGGTTCCAGACTCTCCTATGGACTAAGTATGTACCAAGTTTGGTCAAAATCCATTGAAGGATGTTGATTCTAGAGTGTTCACAAGGATGTTATGCGGCAAAAAGATGGTTTTGGCAATTGAGATTTTGGTTCAAAGTCAACCATTGTTTCCCTATTATGTCTGCCGATGGCCTTATATACTATGTAATATTCAAATGATGGTTAAGATATTCAGCTATCTTTGTAGAACTAATATTATATATATATGACAACTTCTGAGTCACAAAGATTAAATATAATACTATACAATTTAAGATTAGGACTCATGGTTTTTTACAACAACAATGCTCATCAAGTTATACGTGAGTGCTGGCATGTTTACTAACATGTGGAAAACTGACTTATATAACCACATTGTTTTACTAGCAGGGCAGGTTTGGGTCCATAAAAATAGTTTAACCCTGTCACTTTGTATTGGAAGTGCCTGTACCAAGCCAGGAAAGTGAACGGTCAAGTATATGTGTGTTAAGGGTATGATTTTGTATCAGTTTTTACAGTGTGGTATTCTTCGTTTTCCATTTCATAATAAATGTTGAATATTGCATCAAATACAAATTAAAAAATATGAACTGTGAAATATACAATGAATCTAACCTTGTACACACAGCCACTTTTTCAGGATCGTGAACAAATGGACAGTTATCTCCCCTTTGGCATTTTCCAAATCTATTGAAGAACATGCAGTATCTCTTTGTCATTTTCTTTTTAGTACAGTCTTTCCTAAATTTAGCTGTTGCTGTCACAATGCTTCTGTGCTTTACACGACTAAAAAAATATGAATTAAAAAAAACATGAATTTATACATCTAGGATAAAAACAGCACGAGTTACATGACAATCAGAAAACACCCTAAATTATTAAAGTAGGTAACAAAAAAATTTAATTATGATAACAAGGGTCTAGGACAAAAGCCCCTCTGATAATGAATCATACAAGTTATTTATATATTGGTATCTTTGAGCACATTTTTGACTTATTGTACTGCAATTTATGGGATAACATTATTTTTGGAACTTGAAGATATCATAAACAATTGAAATATTTGAAAAATTATAATAACCCTCATCAAAGAAAGTAAAAATAAAAAATAAAGTTGTTTTATTTTAAAAAAAATTCATTATAGTATATCATGTAGGATGAGAAAATAACTCACTCATTACTTTTAATAACTTCAAAGGTTATAAATATAATTATCAATTGCTTATCAATAAAAGCAATTCCTGTTTAACTTTACCTGATTAATTTCAACCTAAACATATAAGCAGGGTTTTTGTGTTGTTTTTTTTTACACGTTATAAATGAATACAACAATGAACAAAATATTGAAAAAATATGTTTTTAAAGTATTTTTTTTTTTTTGTATTAATCCCCCCACTCCTTTTTTTGAGTTTTGATCTTTTTAAGATATATTTACTAACACCATCAATATTAAATAAAAATGTAATAAGATGCAAGATTATTTCATTATAGGGGTGGGGGCTTTTGTCCTGTTCCTGATAACAAGAAAAATAAAAGAACCGTCTAGTGCATAAATGTGCGGTATATCCCCCCCGCACTTATATAATATTTAGTTTTATATATTTATAGTAAGCAGCCTTGCAGTCTTAATGTATATTAACATACTAACAAGCCACATGCAAAAAATTATTAAAATCTATCCATGTTTACTAAAGTTATCGCGTAAACAAGACACAATTCTCAAAATTGGTGATTTTTCCCCAAAACCCTTGCTTCAAATATTTCCATGTTAGAACCCATCCAAGATAATGATAATTACAAGCCACATGCAAGACATTATTAAAATCTATCCATGTTTACTCAAGTTATCGCGTAAACAAGAAAGTGTGATGGACGGACAGACGGTCGCTATTACTATATCCCTCACCGCTATCGCAAGGGGATAATAACATGTCAGAATTATTATTATTAATATATTTATAACTTCAAAATTCAACTGTAATCTTAAAACTACATGTATGATTTTTTTTCTTCAAATATTGTATCTGAAAGTGGACATTCCTACCTGGCCATTGCTTTAGTTTGGTTTGAACCTAGTTGTTCTAGTGTGCCTGGTGTAGTCTGTACAAATGTCATGCCTCCAAAGTCAACTCTATGGACTGCTGTCTTTGTCACTGGTTTGGTTGATAAATTCCCTATTATTAATACAATGCAAATGTATAGGTGAGTAAATATATAAGACTATAACTCTCAAAGATTATTTAAAATTATGGCAAAATGAAAGTTATTCACTCATCAAATTGTTTTGATGAAAGTTTTCAATCATTTTTTAACTGCAAGTTTTAATGTACATTTTAATGCATGCAAAGTCATTTTGATAAGTTTTTAGGCGTTGGCCAAAATAACTCTCTAAAAGAAAAAGTGATTAGTTTGGATTAGATTTATGGTGTTTAATGCCACTTTCAACAATATTTTAGCTATATCGTAGCAGTCAGTTTTATTGGAGGAGGAAACCAGAGTACTCTAAGAAAACCACAGACCTGTCGCAAGTCACTGTCAGACAAACTTCATCACACAATGTTGTATCGAGTACACCTCTCAGTGAACAGGGTTCGAACTCACAACTTTAGAGGTGATAGGCACTGATTGCATAGGTAGTTGGGAATTCAACTACCATATGATCACGAGTGTGAGTTTTGAATGTCGCATGACTGACAGTTACTTTATATGAAATATCGCTATGAAATATAATCATAAAGCACAATTTATTGAAAATTTATCAAATTTACCTTGCCTAAACTTCTATTCTCTCACTTACTGGTGTAACTTTTACATAATTAATAGCAGCTACAGAAAAATATAATTCTACAAAATTTATTTTGTCCAAAAGAGGTACCTGACTATCCAAAGAAAAAGAAATCATTTTGTTGTTATCAAAGATTTAGCAACTATGGAAACAACCTCAGAGATATGCATATGTGGTCACAATATCCCAATCATGAGATCCCCATTCTAACCCTTAAAATGGTAGGATCTTAGTCTCAGAAGGGTCCCAATCCTGAGATCCCTATTCTAACCCTTAAAATGGTAGAATCTTAATCTTAAAAGGGTGACAACAAGCAACATTTTGTATTTCTTATTTTCTTTTAACATACCAGTTAATGAAGGACTGGAATCCAATCTTTTTAGTGTTTTCCCCGATGAATCTATTTGAAATTTAACTCCTCGTACTTTAACAATCTTCATCCCAGTGGTGTCCATTTCTGAAATAAATATTAAACAATACATTGGCAATATATATATAAGTACACATCTGTACATTGTCAACAAATATAAAATGTCTTTGTAGGAGTTTTAGAAACAGGAAGAAAAGATTGTGTTTATACTGCAACGACAAGTATGCAAAAAATTATTAAATTTAAAACAAAAAATGGCAAAAACATTGGACAGTTTAGTGGAATTTCCTACAAACTTATTGGGTGTCTACAGCACAGTGTGTTCAACCAGTGTCTGTTGTGCTTAATACTTCTAGTAGATGTATACAGCAAAGATTAAAATATACACCTTTCTATAAGCAGTATTTGCACTGATTGCTGTATAAAATGCAATTATCTAATTTTTTTAATTTATTTATGAGGTACTCTACCAGATACATGTAGGGCCATCGTGATCGTATGGTAACTACCTGTGCAATCAGTGCCTATCATCACTAAAGTAGTGAGTTCAAATCCTGCTTATGGCGAGGTGTACTCGATACAACTTTGTGTGATAAAGTTTGTCAATGACTTATGGCAGGTCGGTGGTTCTCTCTTGGTACTCTGGTTTCCTCCACCAATAAAACTGACCGCCAAGATATAACTGAAATATTGTTGAAAGTGGCATTAAACATCATAACCCTTTCTCAAAAAGTATGCATTGTACACAAACGAATGCATTAATTAAATAGACCTTACTTTTGACAACAATGCTATCTTTTTTATCTGTCATTTGACGACTGGCTTTCACAAGACTGTGTCCACTCGACTTGTACAGCATTCCGTTGATAACAACTAAGTTAACTTTTGTTGGATCTCCCATCTTTTTTACTGTATGTCTGAAAAATTGACAGAATGATGAAAAGCATTTTATCATGTTTTACTATATATACTTTAGACATTCACTATAATATACAAATATTTAGAATACCACACTAAAATATAATATGGATATATAAAACAACAACTGCGAAATATAAAAAAAAACACACAAAAAAACAAATAAAATTAGAAAAAAAGGTGATCTGTTGATTACAGACCATACCCCATCTTATATACTCCATAATACATGTATGTAATAAGGTTGACTTTTCCAAAATATGTGATAAAAGTTCAATGAAGTTTCTAAAGTAATAATGAATATACAATGTATTAAACAAATCATCATTTAAGTGTTAACAAAAATATAATTGCTAAAGAAAATGCTTAGTATTTCGATATATTGTGGATGGAAATATTGACATGTGCTTGCAGTTTTTCGTACTTGTGATGAGCATAAGATCATGATAAAGGAATGTGGCAAAAGTGGTGCTACAGCTGGTGTAGAATGTCCAGGCAGTTGAAAGTTGACGTAAATGTGGTCTAGTAGTGAGATTATTTGTTGTTTCCTCTTCGACAAATTCTCATACTCAGTATTTCCCCACCACACATTGTAAACTTACTCAATTGTGTTGGCTGATTGTACTCTTCTTGTATTCTGTAAATGTTTCAATACATATCTTTTACTGATGATCAATGGAGCTTTGTTTGAATATCCTCTGGGACTGGACTTGTACTGATATCTTGAAGAACCTAAAAACACATTGGTCAACAAGCAATTAAATCTAATATATTTCTAACATATTTTATAATTCCAACACATTGCTGATCTATTTTATTCTGATCTCTCGTGAAGACCATTAATTTCTTAGATGTATATGACTAATTGATAATAAATCTGTTAGAAGTATGAATTACGTTTTTTTGTCTAAAGAGTAATGATCTTTAGCAAATATATCCTATATTCTTACCAAGTAGTCTGTTAACTACGAGCATTTACCGACTGAGTTATTGCATTGTCCATTTTCTGTTCTCGTTCGTTTTTGTTAGCGTGTATTACTTTTGGGTGGACGTGAATCTGTGCATGCATGATAAAAATCTAATTAGCACAATCTTCATAGACATCACATAAATATACATGTACAATAGAAACGTCTTCTTCTATCTTAAGAACTGCATCGGTGGTGTAATGATTAGTGCACTCACCTCAAGACAGTAGATTGTCCGTTTAAGACCCAGTCAGGTCAAACCAAGGACAATAAAATTCTCTGCTAAGCACACAGTATTAAGGAATAAGAGCATAGTTATCAGGATAATGTGTATGAGTGGGCCGACATATCTACATGTGGATTGTTGATTCAGTAAGCTAGCACCAAAGAAATCCAACTAAGCATATTGGTCTAATTATAAAATTGACATCATCACTCACTCACATCTACAATGTATCTTAAGAAAAAAAAATCTCCACCTTTAGTCCAAACAAGATGAACCGTGAGCTAATGCTCACTTATGATACCCCCGCATATATGTTCAATGTGTATAAAAACCAACAAGTCGGCAAACAGGAAATAGGAATCTGACGGGTCCAAAAACGCTTCCCACAATATAGCATACCTATATGAAGCTTGTGACCAAATATCAGATTTCTGCCATCAATAGTTGCTGAGAAAAATATCTTGGACGGACGGACAGAGGTAAAACAGTATACCCCACCCTCCGGTGGAGCGGAGGTATAATAAAAATAAGACTAGTTTACCAATAGCTGGATAAATGGATGTGAACAATACAATCACCAAACAACTACCATAAAAGGTAATAAATTAGCTGCACTACAATTTTCATGCGAGGATTTGAGGAACCAATAAGAAGTGCGGATAATGCACAAATTTCCATCTGTTTTGCAAAGCACAACAAAATGAACATTAAAAAAAATGCATTTGCACCCTCTGATAATCCTCTGCACATTGTCCGTGCTTAGTGTTTCTTTTTTAAATATTGTATCATACCTACCATAAAAACTATCATGTGACATCCATCTTCTTTCTTTGCTGTGTTCTCTATATTTATTTACATAATAATAATAATTCTTAAATCTGTTTCCATGACGATGGTGTGCATCATGTATGCTTCTAATGTGATTCCATTGTGTCAAATTTTTCCGATAAGAATATATAGTGTTCGAATAAAACTGCTTTCTTTTCTTCTGAATAGAATTAGAAGAACTCATGGAATAACTAGATTTGTTCAAAGGAATTTTACGTAATTTATATTTTGAATTAACAACAGTTTTCATTGGTGTCCTCTTCAGCTTAGAAGAATGGACTGTATTTTGAGCAATCTTCCTCAATTTGTATTTTGATTTAATTACCTTTACTGCAGCAGGTGTTTTGCTAATATTTGGAGAAAATGCACTCAATCTATTTTTAGACATGTTCTTTCTAAGCTTGTACTTTGAATTGAAAACGGGTAGTTGAAACTGTCTTACATGTAAATCCTTTTTCAAATGAGGTAATACTGAATGGACTTTGGAAGACTTTGAAATATCAACTTTTCTTAAATGATATTTTGATTTGATGATTTTAGTTTTGTTACTACTGGTACTGAAAGGTGTAATATTTGCTGAAACAGTTGGAAATGTAGATTTGGAAGACACTTTTCCTGAAATTACATTTTTCCTCAATTTATACTTTGACTTATATGGTATTTGGTGGTTCTTTAGATTACTTGAAAACATGGACGATTCATTTATATTCGGTTTATTTACAACAGCGGCATGGGTATGTTCAGTTTTTAATTTTGACAATTCATTAGTATGGCGCTGAGTTTTCTCTAATGAATATTTTGATTTTATACTAAAATTTTCTTTACTTGTCGTATCAAGACGATGCTCGTCCATTTTCGGCTGGAATTTACACATGTCAGAAATCTCCTTTTCAAATTTTAGTCCAGGTTGTATTTTGCTACTTGAAGATGAAGTTGTTGGTTTCCTGTCAAAATGGAAACTTTCACTTTTGACACTTAAATTTGGCGTTACTGTGTTTTTCACAGAATCTTTAGCAGACTTGACGGAAAGCTGCTTTCTCAACTCTAGAATGGTATTTGAAGTTTCTGATAATTTTCTGTTTAATTCTTGCAATACTTCTTTCTTTGAAGGTGAACCATCAGGTTTTTTGGCACTGGTCATTTTTACTGGTTTCTCAGCAACTAGTTCCAACATTTTTTTCTTTGAAGGTGAACCATCAGGTTTTTTGGCACTGGTAATTTTTACTGGATTCCTAGGAGCTACATCTGTCAATTTTTCTGATTTGGCATCATCTTTATTGATTGGTGCTGTAGTTTTGCAATTTAAGCAATTGTTAGCAACCTCTAGGCTTACTGGAGTTTGGCACACATTGAACACATTTAAACTGTTGCCAGCTTGAATTTTGGAAGAACTTAAAGCTTTGCAATCTATTTCTGTCTTAATATTAGTGTCAGTACCCATGTTTCCAGTGCATTGATTGCTGTTTTTTGATCTATTCATAAATGGATGATTTCTCAATTTCTTAGATATACCAGCGGTACTATCAGTCTGTCCACTACATCTTGTAATATTTTCACTTCCACTAGGAGCTGACTTGCTTGTTGATGGCAATGAAAGAGATTTCTGCAATTGCTGCTGATTTTTTCTGCAAAAATCATCCATATTGAATTGACTTGCATCACCATTTTTCTTAGCACCATTAAATGAATCAACACCAGTTTTATTAGATTTTAACAAAGTCAAGTGAGTGTTTGATGTATTGCAAACATCTTCAGAAGATATGGGTATATTCAAAAAGGATCTGTTTGCTTCCATCTTTTTTTCCAAGCCTGATGCTTCAAGCACATGTACTGATGACAAAGAATGTGGAGTAATGGTATCTTTGTCTGGAGCAACAGTGGGTCCTGATTTTGACAACAACTTTGGTTTTTCATACAGGCTTGACTTTTTCCAAGAAAATTTGGAAGATGGCTTTCCTTGGATTTTAGATTTTTCAATAGTTTTACCAGTGTGTTTGAATTTTTCCTGTTTTCCATATTTGAATGTAGTTGATAGATGACTGAAAGTGGCAGGTCTTGGTCTTGATTCAGTTATATTCACTGGTAATTGGCCAGATGAACTATTTATTAAATCTAAAAAGGATAAAAAAACAAAAAAAATGTTAATGAGAAGTAATTTCCCTATATTTGTTATAAATGAGTTGTACAGTACCCGGTAATTAGTAAAACTTTGAAATTATTGATGACTGATTAGCTTGTGTACATTGAAGCCATTAATCCAATGAAGCAAATAACAGGCAAGTTCATTCAAATTTCCATGGCAATAGCTATTCTGTTATGGCTTCTGTAACAATAGCAGAGGGGAGGTTCACCAGGCACGCCCCCCCCCTACCCCCACCCCCAAAACAAATTGAAAAAAATATGATTTTTTTGCGTAAAATCGTGATTTTTCACACGAAATACCCCAAAAATTTCTCGTGCCTCGCTCAGCTCAATTATTTTAAGTGTGTCCCCCCTAACTTGAAATCCTGGATCCGCCCTGAATAGTGATTGCAGAAATATCAACCTCAATCAACGGAAAAGAGGAGTATCTAGAAAAATCGATATGGATATATCACAAAACGAACTTATAGAGGTGGTTGGGATATCTCCCCTTTCAAGAAAATTTTGCAAATGGAGAACTAAAATCCTCCATTATAAAGGATTCAAATTTGATTACATTTGTTTGTTACATAAAATTTCCTGTACATTCTACATCATGATCTCTGAGGAAAAACTGCTTTCAATTTTTTTTAATAAGTTTCCAAAATACATGTACCTCTACTTTCATGGCCGTAACTACATTGAGGAAAATGCCTCATACCGAAATTTACTACTTTTTTTTTATACAAAGATTTTATTTTAAAAATATAATATCTAAATCTCTTTTCCGATAGAAACGATAACCACTGTATGAATTTGTTTAATGTCTATGGTTACCGTTTGAAGTCTACCGACATTGTTCTATGAAACAACATAACTAAGATATCAGACATCTAACAGGTTTATCGCACACCTGATGATTTAAGGCATACAGCATCCTTTTCACACGTTTCAATCTTAGCCCAGTTCTTGACCTGATGCAATGTATATTGTCATTTAGCATCACGATGGCACTGAAGACGGGTTCGCTGACAAGAAAGTCAGGAGATGATAAGCATATCTTTAAAGTTGCAAAACTTTAGAGGAATCTGGTTGTCTTATGTTGTTTGGTCCATATATGTCTTTGACTGAAATTCAGCTTGGTCCATATTTTCTACAGGAATTTAGTCCAGTTTATTTTTAAGTACAAAATTTCGATGACATTTACACTATATAAGCTGTCGTTAAAGCTGCTAAGTTCAGTGGCGGATCCAGAATTTTCAAAAAGGGGGCCAGACTCAAAAGGTTTTTGGTTCCTAAAGGAAGACAGACCCCCTTCAGGCCTTGCCCCACCCCTGAATTCTTCTGAATTATTTCATATAACTAAATAAATGGATTATGGAAGATTTTAAAATATACATATTTACTATATGGAAGATTTCAAAAAATACATATTTGTTATACAAAAATCATTTCTATGCAGTTTCTACGCCAGGGAAATATCTTTAGCTTCTAATTTAAACATATAGAAAAAAAAAATGTGGTATTTGTTTGATTTTTTTCAAATCCAACGCAGTGTCCTTTCGATGTTTTGTAGACAATTTTGATGTTCTATCTACAAAAGAACAGCAGGTCGATGAACGTTTTGGAGAGGCATTCTTAGGCGGCCAGACCCCTCACCCGATTTTACTTTGCTTCCCTCCGCTATTAAGTGTTTTTGTCTCATTTAAAAAAGATTCTAGTTACGACTATGACTTTCATAGAAAAATGATTTACTAACGTCACAGTGAGTGTTTGGTATTTTTGAGTTTGAAAGCAGTTTTATTTGCCAAATAATGGCAAGATCTCTTTTGCCAATGTCTGACATGCTGATGTTGATGTTACAAAAAGTGCATGCACTTTTCTCAATAATATTTCAGAATAGACAATATTCCTTTTTTCAGCAGTAAAATTTATCCTCCATGATGTTTATTTTACTTTCAGAATTCTCCGGAGTTTTAATCCAGTAAATAATGGACAGACCCCCAAAAAATTCAGAGTACATGCAAATTAAATCAGAGATCATATTAAGCCAATTAAGGCCATAAAATCAGGAGAAACTCCACCGAAATTGAGGTGGTTAGTAAATCTCTGTGATTGCATATATTTTAATTTCATTTTTTATAGGGTGGAATCTTGTGACATTCTCACCCTGTGTTACACTATATGTATGGTAATCTGCAAATACTATCATTATAAACAGTCTTTTAACTTCGATTCTATTTGTACATTCAGGCATCGACATTAACGTTTGTCCGATACCAGTGAAAACTGACGTCAGACAAGTACAGTTAGCTCAACGCGAATGGATTCTCTATCGTTTTCCCCCGATTTCGGTGAATATCGGTGTGCCCCCGTTAATTTCAGATTTTGCTCCCAAAATCCTCCCAAGCTGATCCACCCAACACTGCATGGTTTATGACCCTCCCAAATGGTTTATGGTCGTCTAGAGTAATAAAAATGTTTAAATGCCTCCGGTAGTTAATCTGATTAGGATGTCGCGTGGAACTTTAAATATTTACAATAGATCGTTGTCCAATCTATTGGGTTATTTATCCAAACCAGTAGCACTCTTACAACTTTAAAATGGCGAAATTTTACCTTTTGCACTCGTGCGATTTTTTGTGTAATACACAAAAGAATTTGCTTCGCTAGTGTATTTCAAATCAGTCAAAACCACAGGCACTCGAATTCCGGACCCCCCCCCTTTTTTTCCTCAATTGGTCCCTCCCGTAATTATGGTATGGATCTTTGTCTGAAAGTACATCTTAGAGCCATATATCCATATTTTACAACATTTAGTGTTACAACTTTCTCGTTCTACTAACTTTTGTTTCTAGGTCCAGCTGCCGTTTTACTAAATAAACCTAAAGGTAAGAAACAATCGTCAAAATACGAAGAGGGAATCCTCGCTTCGACTCGATATTTTACAACAACGCGCCAGTTTTCAAAAGGATCTTCGCTTGTTCTCGTCTCAAAAATGATTTCCCTTCATTCCTATCTAGTTGATACGTACGAACAACACATATTTATTGATGAAATTCAAGTTTATTCTCGACGACAGATCCAAATTTCCTCCACTCGTATCGTTTCAGGAGGTTTACCGAGCATATTTTGTTTCGAGTTATTTCATTGGTCGGAAAGATTTTCGGAACTTTTTTAGCTTGTTCTTCGCTACGCACATCCAATCCATTTCGTATCGAGAGGCCTATTAAGCGGGAGTTTTAAACCGCGAAAAAAAGTGGAAAGTAAACCTTTTCAGTCAGTGTGTAATAAATGCACCAGAAAAAAAAATGACGAACATAGTGACATGGTAATAATATTGTCTGAAATGGAAAAATGCACTTCAAACATAAAGTTTGACGGATGACCATTTGATCACTGAAATGATCATAGAGAAAGGGACACTAGTTTATATCATAAAGC
>MJUT01061930.1:290971-306687 GCA_002080005.1 Gigantidas platifrons
GCGAAAAACACGAACAATACGCCCATATATTCATAATTTCTGTTTGAATTCTTTAAGAATAATAATAAAATCACCCCTTTCTAAAATTACAGAGGGGTGCACGTCCTAAAAAGCCATTTACGATGTTTAGCTAAATTTCTCACATGTTTAAAATGGCCACTTTCCCCGCTTTCATTCATAAGATTGCGATGCACCGAAAGATAAATTATCTCTTTTTTGATAGGTGCAACTTTTGTTTATTAATCAATCACCTAATTCTTTAAAAACAGCGTAATTAAGACCAACCCTTTCCACCTAATTTCGGGACCGATTTCGGAACATAATTCCGCTTCTGCTAAGAGTTGTCGTTCTTTTGCACCATGTTAGTTTTTGTAATTTTTATTATTTTTTTCGGACAACTTAAAGATTGAGTCTGACAAGTAATTTTTTTTAGTTAGTTGTCCGAAGGGACAAGTTAAAAAATATGTTAATGTAGAGGCCTGACATTTGTATTCAACTTTTCGGTTGTTGTTGTTTTTTTAGCCCTCCCCCTTTTTCTTTTCTTCGGGCAAGTTAAGGACTGACTTCTATCTGGTTATTTATTTTTTTTTACATATATTGAGTATAAGAACATTATATTCATATGATTAATCGAACATAAATCATTAAATATACTTGTTAAATATCTTATTTGATGTTTTAGTGTCTCAGTTTCTTCTTCCGACGTAACAGTTGTCATTTTTCAGATGCGTAAGCGATGTTAAATTGGTATAGCCAACTACCAAAAAATACTTTATTAAAAACAATACGTTAACTAACCCGAATAATCCAGTCTTATATTCCACATTTCTCTTGTCGCAACAATTTTTCAATATTTATTTATTAGCTGTAACACATTAACAATAAAGGTTATGACAAAGAATCAAATAAAAACTACAAACAAATAAAAAAACAAAATGTTATTTATAGAGGACAATAAAAGTTTTAATGTAAATAGAAACAATGTTTTTAAACCCAAAACTGTAGATAAGTTAGTTAAAGTTTTTAACGCCCTCGAATGTTTTTACACAAATGCAGATAGCCTACACAACAAATTAGACGAATTCAAAGTTAGAGCCCAAGAAGTTGATGAAGGCTATGATATCATAGCAATTACAGAAGTGTACCCAAAAAAATTGTAGATTTCTACCAGGAAAAGCAGAGTTGCATTTACAAGGATATGAACTATTCATAAACGACACACCAGGAATGAAAAGAGGAGTAGCCTTATCTATTAAACAAAATTTGATGGCAGAAGAAATAAAGACAGGAGATTTCAAGGAAAGTGTATGGGTAAAAATCAAAATGCCAGGTAAAGATACTCTACTGGTAGGATGTGTGTACAAAAGCCCCAACAGTGACAAAGAAAACTTGAATAAACTGAACGAAATGATGATAAATACTTCCTACATCAAGGAATATTCTTACCTATTAATAATGGGAGATTTTAATTACCCAAAACTAGACTGGAATTCTTGGTCAAGTAACGGAGATAAAGAAAGGGAAAAATTCATGGAGAGTATAAGAGACAGTTACCTACATCAACACATTTTGGGCTACACAAGAACCAGGGATAACAGTGAACCTAGTATTATAGACCTAGTTTTTACAAACGAGGAAAATATGATTGATAAGATTGAATATGAAAGCCCATTAGGACGAAGTGATCACGTTGTATTAACATTTAATTACAAGTGCTACTTTGAACTAGAGGAAGCCACAGTAGACAAATGGAACTTTCACAAAGGCGACTATCTTAAGATGACGATAGAGTTGGATAAAGACTGGTCTAAGTTATTAAATGACAAGGACCCAAATGTACTGAACAGCATCTTTTTGAAAGAGTTCAACACAGCAACAGATAAATGCATACCCAAATTAAACAGAAAAGCGGCTTCGAAAGCAAAAAAGCATAACTACTTACCCCTTGACAACAAAACTAGAGAGAAAATCAGACAAAAGCACAGATGTTGGCAGCATTATATGGAAACAAGAGACAACAAAAAATACAAAAAATTTAAGAAAATCAGAAACCAAGTAAAAACTTTAGTAAAAAAAAGCAAAACAGAACATGGAAAAAGATATAGCAAAAAAAATGCTAAGACCAACCCTAAGAAATTCTGGCAATATGCCAACTCCAAAAGAAAAACCAAAAGTGGAATCGCAGCATTAAAATATAAAAACGACAAGTGGGAGATAGACACAACGAAATGCGACAAGGATAAAGCCAACGTTTTAGCCAACGTCTTCAGTAGTGTCTTCACTGATGAACCAGAAGGAGACTTGCCAAAATTTAAAGATGCAAATATAGAGTTTATGTTTGAGGAAGGAGTCATTGAGGAAAAAGAAGTCCAAAAATTACTAAATGATTTAAATCCAAATAAATCGCATGCGCCAGACTGCCTTCACCCGAAGGCATTAAAAGAACTCCAATCTGTCTTAACAAAACCACTTACAAGGATATGTAATGCCTCGAAGGAGGAAGCAAAAGTACCTGAAATATGGAAAATTGGCAATGTAGTGGCTCTGTTTAAGAAGGGAGACAAGTCCGATCCTGGCAACTACAGACCAGTAAGTCTTACCAGCATTGCATGTAAAATGATGGAAAAACTGATAAGAAACCAAATAGTAGATCATATAAAAAGAAATAAACTATTTAGCAAGAAACAATTTGGTTTTATATCAGGAAGATCCACTACCCTGCAATCACTGTTGGTTCTAGACCATTGGACCGAAATACTAGATAACGGCGGCAGTATTGACTCTGTTTATATGGACTTCATGAAAGCGTTCGATAAAGTCCCCCATAGAAGGCTCATCAAGAAAATGAAACATTATGGCATTGGAGAAAAAACACTCAACTGGGTTCAGGACTTTTTATCAAACAGAAAACAAAAAATTTCAGTGAATGGAATGGACTCTACTACCCACAATGTAACCAGTGGAATTCCACAAGGCAGTGTATTAGGACCAATCCTGTTTGTAATCTACATAAACGACATGCTAGATTGTGTAGCAGCAACATCCTACCTCTTTGCAGACGATACCAAGCTATATAAAGAAATCAAATCGCCAGAAGATATCAACAGTCTGCAAAGGGACCTGGATAGTTTACAGGAGTGGTCCAATACCTGGCTACTAAAATTTCACCCAAATAAATGCAAGGTCATTACTGTATCAAATAAAAAGAACATAAATAGGACGTATCATTTATACGACAATATGGGCAAGGAAGTAGACCTAGAAAAATCATAGGGAGAAAAAGATATTGGAGTATTTGTGGACGATCAGCTGACATTCTCAAGACATATTCAACAGCAGGCGAATAAGACGAACAGTATCATGGGCCTCATAAGAAGAACTTATTCATACCTAGATGAGCAGAGTTTCAGATACCTCTTCCAGGCATTAGTAAGATCACACCTTGAATATGCAGAAGCAGTATGGTCACCATCAAAGGTAGGGGACACAGATGTACTGGAAAATGTCCAAAAGAAGAGCAACGAAACAAATTCCACCACTTAAAGACCTAGAATACACAGACAGACTTAGAAAGCTGAAAATGCCAACCTTAAAGTACAGACGCTTTAGAGGGGACATGATCGAAACCTTCAAAATCATCAATGGTATATACGATAGAGAGGTCACAGAACATTTTCTGAAAATGGATCAAAATACAAGAACAAGGGGGAACGACAAAAAATTGAAGAAAAAATACAGTAAACTCATACATGTGATAATGTCAGCAGGTCTTTGCAGGAGATTTGCCTTCAAAAACCAGGAGATTGGGGGTCTGATCAGGGAGATTTTTTATCGACGTATTTATCAACAACTTTTACTCTTCTATAGTTTAATTTATGTACATACATGTATTCATACTTATATGCATGAAAAACATCTTATTAGTTCTACAAATACAATACAAAATGTAGTATATAACACAATGACCAACATTCTACTCCCTGTCATTCACATCTTCAGAGACCCTTTGTAGATTTTGCATGTAAGAGGAGCAAGCATTCATTGCTTTACCCAGAACTGACTTGGATGGGGTGTATTCAAAACAGTTACACTCAATATTGAATTTGCAGTTCATCAGTGACATAATAGTGTTGTGTGACAAATTTCCCCTAGAGTCTGTGTCTATCTTCCTCAAGATAGAAAAGCACCTTTCTGGATCAGCATTTCTGTGTGGCAAACTCAAAATGTTCAGTGCCAGATGAGACAACAAGTTAAACCTAAGAGTACAAGTGTTGACTATTTTAATGCATTTAATTTCATTCCAAAATGTGTCAAATCTAGCAGAATCTGTAAACATTATTTTACAGAGTTGAGAGAAATGATCAGCTATCAAAAACGGCACATTATGTTCTGCAATGACATGTAAATAACACTTCAGCTTTCCGAACGTTCTCATCTAGAGACTGAGTAGTTGTCTTTTTCAAGAAAATGTCGGGTCAAATTTTTAGGCGAGGGGATATGCCATGCTTTGCGTTGCCCTTGTTGGTTTTGCACTACACCCGGAAGAAAAAGAAGAAGATTTATTGATTGATTGATTGGTGTTTTACGCCAACTTTAGCAATATTTCAGCTATCTCGTGGCGTGATTAACTTTTATGTACGCACCTACAAGATCCTTAGAAATAAAACATAAAACATATTTGTTTATAAAACAATCGGATAATATGTACAAATAAAAGAAATATTAAAAAGATAAAAACATACATTTAGAACATATGTTATATAATTATATTTTTGTATATAAATTAATTTCTTTTAAAAATTGCAAAATTGTGTCGCCTGCGACAGAAGAAGAAGAAGAAGAAGAAGAAGAATGCTATACATCACTATGTTCAACTAATTATAGAAGTAAATTGGGTTTGGTAATATGGTGTTTAACAATATTTCAGCTATATCATGGCCGTCAGTTGTATTAGTGTATGAAACCGGAGAAAATCATCGGACCCGTCGCAAGTCACTGACAAACTTTATCACACAATGGTGTATCTCTCTTACATACCGCCATGAGCGAGATTCGAACTCAAAACGTTAGGGGTGATAGGCCAACAAAGGGAGTCGAATTATTTGAGTTATAGAGCAAAGTAGCGAAAAGGAACAAAAATGTGGGGAGCATGGCAGAGGAGATATCATTTTAATTCGATTGAATCTGATTATTGTCGATATATCTAGCATTCATCGTCGGTAGCACACGGGTAACTCTGACTTTAAATAAAACTTTGATGCTTTTTGTTTTATGCTTTATGCTTTATGATCCGTTCCCATCTTCTTATCGTGTTAATTTTCAGGAAAATCTGTTCTTTTAAAAATGTTACTTGACTAGCTTTAATACATTGTAAATAATGTGTTTTCTCCTTCATTTCTTTTTTACTAAAAACAAATATTTTCTTACCCAACGAAAACAAAATATAGTAAAATTATTTTGAAAACGAAAATGAGCTATCCAAAATCTGCTCTCCTATCAGAATTTGGGTGGGAGCCAATTAACGAATTTCTTGACTGACAGCGTGTTAATTACTTTGCAAGATTTGATGAATTTCCGGCTCACAGATTGTGCAAAATTGTATTCATGGAACTAAAACATTCCGAATGTGTGGAATGGAAGTATGTAAATTATATGAAAAATATTTCCCAGTAAATAGGATTACTGAGACCATTACTACTATGGAAATTTTGATACAAACATTTTTAAACATTTTTTTCGGAAAAGCAGTTCAAGATAAAGAATTATCTAGGAGACTGAAATGAGCAGTCTATCAAACTATAAGATGTGTCATGAGGATGATAAAAAGCTAATCACTAAACAGATGTACATGTAAATCATGAAAATAATTAACTACAATAATAACTGAATAGAGATGGAAAAAACCCCAACATAATCTTGATAAACTTGATGTTTATGTACATGATTCCGAAATTTTAACGTCAACAAAAATCCCTCAAGAGCATTCTTTCTTTACAGCTACATAAACATAACAAATACAAATTGACTTTCATTTTCCTATATATTTCAACTAAAAATAAATCCTAAAAATTAACAATCCTGTTTATATTATGTACAAACAAGGATATAAATCCTTGTGTACAAATAAAAACCACCCATATAAACATAATGAGCAAATAAACAATCAAAACATAAACAATTCTGAATGTTTTGGTGTAAAATTTGTTAAAATCTATCCAGAAATGACTTCACAATATTAATAATTTTTTGAAAAAATATGGTTTTGGTTGATTATATAGGGCTTTTTTTTCATGTTGCAATACTTTTGGCACCATATATACTGTACAAGTGAAGTTCAGTACACAATTATGTACAATATCAGATATATCAGGATACAGATCTGAAACTTTCAAATAATTTAATCAATACAACTCAACTGAATATTCGGAATCATTTGGATCTTTATTGTCTTTTATAGGTACGTAATATGCTTTGGTTTTTAGTATAAATATATCTAAATAAATACGGGAAAGATTTAAAAGTTGGAAATACCTAATAAGGAACAAAATGAATATAAGCTTTACCCAGTGTACTATTTTCTAGTTTCTCGTGGATTTCGAAATGGTTCTTAATTGTCGTATATAAGGAAAGATTTGAAAACAGTTCTCAAAATATTTTAAATAATCTTTCCTTTATTAATACTAATTTTTACATGTCCTTAAGCGACAAGTTTATGTTTGTGAAATATCATAGAAACTGCAAGCACTAAAAAACTTATGTCATTGTTTCTTTAATAGACAGTTTACTTACAATGGATTTTAAGGAATGTATAGAAGCTTCACAAGCATGGTGTTTAGAGAGTGGGACTTCTTTTCGAGTCGATTTTTCCGATGAAGACGAGAATAAAATTTACTTCAAATTCCAAGGAGGCGACGAAGAAGAATCAAATACACATATATTGTTTAATATAACAGTACCAATAAAAAATGATCCGAACAGTAGATGGGTATATCTCTAAAATATCTCAATCTCATAGTTATACTATTTTAAATGACATGTATGTTTTATTTTAGGAAAATGAAGAAAAGTAATGTTTTGGGTGTTTGATACATGTAATTGTAGTGATGGGAATCAGAAGGAATTTCATAATTGATCATCGCTTTCACATGAATAACTAATTATCGGCTATAATCGGAAAAAAGGATGTTTTGTTGAAAACAACCTATTTTATGCTAATTTTACTAAAAACTCTTTCTGAGGGTACATACGATGCTGGAATTTGGCTAGAATGCTTAATCTTGGATGGCTGCATTTTCCCTCCATCAGTGATCACTGCAGTATTGTTAAGTCAGTATAAGTCCGAGCAGCACCATGTCACAGCCATGAGTGCGTATTTGCTTTTCGGTCAGAAATCAATCTACATGTTTGACGATTTTATTTAGTTTTCACTGTACAGTACTTAATATACTTTTAATGGACATTAGAAATATAATTTCATTTGCAAATATAAAAAAACAACTATTCAACACAATTTGATGAAATATGAAACTGTTATTTTCTGCTTCATTGTCACGAGATTTCCAGAAAATCAAAGTGAAAGTGAAAGTAGAATTGTTTGATTAATCGGAAATAGATTTTTGGGCTCGAGTGCTTATTATAATCGATCATCGGAACACCTGTATGTAATTGTAATCCCTTTAATGTAAAATTAAGTTCTACTCATCTTAAAATGTCTAATCATCCTTCATTTTTTAAGATAAAAGTGTGAGCACTCAACTGTACAAATGTAGCTTTAATATTTATGACAAACATGTGTAATACCGTCTTTAATTTCAGAGGGCACGGGTGGCTCAATGAGTTAGGTTGTTGGATTACCTAGCAACTCATACAAGCCTATCACCAATACAGCGTGAGTTCACGAGTTCACGCCCGGCTTTGTAAATTACAAAAAAGGCTGCTCTCGACTCGCAGCCGCAAGTGATAAAGTTTACCAGTTACTTGCCCATTGTCGGTGGTTCTCTCCGGATAGTCCGGCTTCTTACACCACAAAAACTGGTCGCCATGATATAGCTGAAATACTGCTGAAAGTGGCATTAAACACCAAAAATGAAATCATCAAATCAAATCATTAATTTCTGGATGAACAATTACATGTATGTACATTGTACTGGTGAACAAGTGTTTTTCATGTGTGTGCTAAATGTTTAACTTTCACTTAAGCTTGCAATATTAATGTATAAATGGATTTGCAGCATTTTTCATGACCACATCATTACCTTAAAATGGGTTTTGCCTTTAATACCAGGCTTTTCAAATTTTCAATATTTTTCAAGTTTACCAGTACAGCACTATTTACAGGTGGTACTTTTTCTTAAAATTTGAACATTTTTCATGAAAATTTTATGCAACAATCTTTGAAATTAAGAGGTACCAATTACAATTTTTAGTGGTAAAAGTACCCGGTACCAACCTTTACTGAATGCCTGTAATACCAGTAATAGTACATGTATTACTAGTTTACTTTAAACATATTTATTCATTAATAAGAATAGGAATTTCTTGACATAGTATGATCACTGGGCCCAAAGTCTGGCTTACAATCACAAAAGAGATGCAAAATAAACTACATGTACTTGTAAAGCAGTGTAACACAAATATTAAAATGCATATTGTGGTATTCAGAAACAAGCTACATGTAATTATTGCTTATACTAATATGTCTCTTCTATTCTGATCTGTTTAATAACCCTTTCATTTTTTATCACGATAGCAGTGAGGGATATAGTAATAGCGCTGTCTGTCCGTCCGTCCGTCCATCACACTTTCTTGTTTACGTGATAACTTGAGTAAACATTGATAGATTTGAATAATTTTTTGCATGTGGCTTGTAATTATCATTATCTTGGATTGGTTTTAACATGGAAATATTTGAAGCCAGGGTTTTGGGTGAAAATCTTAGTTTTTGGTTGAAAAATCACAGATTTTGAGAATTGTGTCTTGTTTACGTGATAACTTCAGTAAACATGGAAATATTTAAATAATTTTTTGCATGTGGCTTGTAATTATCATTATCTTGGATGGATTCTTACATGGAAATATTTGAAGCAAGGGTTTTGAGGGGAAATCTTAGTTTTTGGTTGAAAAATCACTAATTTTGAGAATCATGTCTTGTCTACACGATAACTTTAGTAAACATAAATAGATTTGAATAATGTTTTTGCATGTGGCTTGTAATTATCATTATCTTGGATGGTTTCTAACATGGAAATATTTGAAGCAAGGGTTTTGGGGAAAAATATTAATTTTTGGCTGAAAAATCACCGATTTTGAGAATTGCGTCTTACACAGTGTTTAAAGTGGAGTACGTCTTGTAAATTATTCAGATCATGCTGCAATATACTCCATCCTTCAATAAAGTATGTTATACATTAAGACTGCAAGGCTGCTTTCTATAAATATATAAAACTAAATATTATGCAAGTGCTGGGGGATATGTCACACATTTATGTGCTAGGCGGTTCTTTTATTATTGAAGTGCCTACAGCACAGTACATACCAAACCAGGAGAGTTAGCTATAGCTATATGTGTGTGTTTGTTTCTGTAATTTTCCTGTTGGATTTTAGAACTGTTCTGATGGACAGGGTCTGATAACAATAATCATGATATACACGAAACCCCCATGTATAATTAGTATATGTATATCTAACCTTCACATGTATCTGGATGAGCAGCATTGTTGTCCTAATCTTGATCTTTAAGGATTCTAAATTCTCACCTGTTTTTAGCTTAAGTTGTCCTCCCTCTACTCCAAATCAAAATTAATTTAAGCTGCCTCGTTTCTTTTTGAAAGTTGCTCCTTTCTTGCAAATATTAATAATCTTTGTTTTTTAGTTAAGTTTATTGACAGAGCAATTTGAATAGATGTAAAAATGAGTGAAATAAAGAAATCACAAGTGAAATTTTCTTCCCAAATCTAAAAATATAAATGGATTCTTCCTTAATCATCTCCTTTTGTTGAATTGTGTTAAATTTCAATTATTTGAATCCAGTTTGAGTTATTTATAGCCTTTTCAAAGCTTAGTAATCAACTTGTCAGGTTTTAAAAACAGTGCCATTTAAAGCCAAAAGGCAAAACAAATGTGGGAAGGAAATAAACTTTTTGTTGTTAAATAATATTTTACAGATTTCAGGTGTCAAACCGAATAAAGCATTGAATGTCATCTAATGTAAGCTTGTAATGCTTGCTTGTTTGCTTGATGGTGTTTAACTCCACTTTCAACAATATTTCAGTTATATCGTGGCGGTCAGATTTATTGATGGAGGAAACCGGGGTATCTGGAGAAAACCACCGACCTGTCGCAAGTCACTGACAAACTTTATCACATAATGTTGTTCACCTCGTCCTGATCAATAACGATAACATGTATTTTAGGTTAGACATGAAAGAATTAACAAGATATTAGCAAAGAGTTAGACATGTTTCAAATGCAAATATCATAAGAAAATGATGGTAGAGACAACACATAAAGCTTTCACCGAAACATGTCTCTGTACTGCTCTTGGAATGCTCACAGTCATGCCTTCACTTCTCCCTCATGTGTGCTCCGAGGGAGAAGTAAAGTTTCCCTAGCTTTTGCATGTGTGGTGAGCCCTGTATAATAAATTCTACATGATTCATAGACTACATACAGTATTTAATACTAGAATTAACGGCAAAATGTTTTTTGTGTGAAAATTAAAACAATATTTTGCTGAAAGTATAGCCATACAAATATATTAAATGTAGAGATCAGAACTGACAGTGGAATATAAGTGAAATATATTAAATGCAGAGATCAGAACTGACAGTGGAATATAAGTGAAATATATTAAATGTAGAGACCAGAACTGACAGTGGAATAAAAGTGAAATATATTAAATGTAGAGATCAGAACTGACAGTGGAATATAAGTGAAATATATTAAATGTATAGACCATAACTGACAGTGGAATATAAGTGAAATGGTGAAAATTTCAATGAATTTTAATGATCGTAATGACATATGAATGCAATTAAAGTTTGTACAATTCAGTCATTTTTAATCAAATATATATTTTTTATAGACATTGTAAATATGGTTTGTTTATCACATTGTATCCTTCTCTTACAGATGTTTTGGTCTGAAAATGAAGAAGTCCTCAAAAGACTGCTAGAAATGCATGAATACACAGACGGATGTAAAGAAAAGTCTACAATAGAGATTCTTGGGAAAATAGACTGCTTGTTAAAACCTGTATGTATAAATTATTATCTAGGTACTTGTGAAGGATCCCAGGACTCAAACCCACAGAGCTGCCCAGTGTTTCCCTGGTTGGTGGATAGGGGACAGCCTCTCGTTTGTCTGGTTGGTGGATAGGGGGCAGCCTCTCGTTTGTCTGGTTATAATATAGAAAACCTACCTGTGAACCGTAGTGGGTAAAGTGTTTGGAGGGTGCCACACTCCCTGCACGCTAAAAACCTCTTTAGAAAATTTTGAAAACGAGCAGGCACATTGTAGCACTAGGCTGCTACAAAAGACTAATATTTTTGTCCCTACCCAACTCTCTATAGTTTTTTCAGTGGAAGTCAAACGTCGTTTCCTCATTTTTATATTTCATTGAACTTGTTCTCGTTTTGAATATAGCTGAGATACTACTCGTTGGACGTTCAGGAATAATCAATCGATGGAAACGCTGGAGGATTCTGATATACCATTTAAACAAAGAAGTGGTGAGGTGTGCTTGATATTACATTATATGAAAAAGTCTGTCAGTGACCTACCACAGGTCGTTGGTTTTCTCCGAGTACTCCGTTTCCTCCATCAATAAAACTGACTGCCACAATATAACTGAAATATTGTTGAAAGTGACATTAAACATCATAAAACACAACCTTAACTAGAAATAGTAGGGCAGTTTTTTGGGTTTTTTTTTTTTTTTTTAATGAATGATCATTGTGGTATCCAATGCAAGGATATGTTGGATTGGAAACTTAAGGATCCAAGGATATGTTGGATTGGAAACTTACGGATCCAAAGTTCATGAAGTTTACTATATGAAGTTATATATAGCAATGGAGAATATTACAAATGGTACCAAAATGTAAACAATGAGGAAAGTTTTAGATCGTCTCATTACATACATGTATACCCCGTATATATTATACATTCTGATAAAACATGCATATAAATTCAGCTGGGGGTCATCAAAGTCCTGATCATATGGCAGTTGGATTTACAACTACCTACCTATGCAATCAGTACCTATCGCCACTAAAGTTGTGAGTCTGAATCTCGCTCATGGTTAGGTATACTCTATAAAACATTTTGTGATAAAGTTTATCAGTGACTTGCGACAGGTCATGGTTTTCTTTGGGTACTCCTGTTTCCTCCACCAATAAAGCTGACCACCATGAAATAGCTGAAATATTGTTGACAGTGGCGTTAAGCACCATAAACCTTTCTATAACCTTATATTGTTTTAAGTACATTTTACATGTATTCGGGTAAAGCACAATAAAGGGCAATGCAGTGTTGCAGCAGAGCTGAAAATTCAAGTACTGTAATTCTTAAAAGCAACATGTTTTCTATGATTTTAAATGTCTGAAGTTGGTATGATGTTAAGATTACTCAGAATTACTTGTTATTTCTCTTTTTAATTAACATTTATTCACACAAGATTATAATTACACCCTTAAATATAGTTACATGGTTTTTGTAGTGTCCGTAACCATATTTTCTGTTCTGTAGTTTTTATTCTGTCTACAATTGTTAATATTTTGACTGATTATAACTACTCTGTGTTTTCTAGAAGATTTTTTTACTGGTTACGGACCCTACAGATTTCTGATAGAAACATACCTTTTGGATAAAGCCTGATAATTTCTCCAATTGATGTCCGATTTTCATGAATTTGGTATCAAATTAATCCTAATTAATTTTTCTAAAGATTTATATTAAAATAGTTTTGTTGTTTTCCTATTTTGAAAAGTAAATTTTGGTGTAAAAATAAACAAATTTCAAGTGCAACAGCATAACGCCTTATTTGTGCAAATTTTTCGGTACCCTTTTGCTTGTTACTCAAAAACTATGAGAGATATCTTCTTGAAATTTTGTATGCAACTTCGGTGTTTCACCATCCAAAACATGATATTAAAGTGATACCTTTAAATTTAATGAAAGTAGGTTAATATTGCACATAACACACTACTTTTGAGTATGAGCCCTATATTGTTTCAGCCGATCCTAACTAAAACTACAAAATTTCTGAGGAAAAATTTGTAGGATTAAAAAAAATTAGACACCATAACCCTAACCCCTAATCCTAAAGTCAGCTTGATCAGACAAATTACAATGAATAATTATTTAATGTCTATACAAACTGCCATGAGAAAATTCCAGATGTATTGTACCACACACATGCATATTGCTGGACAAAAATGATGGACATGATTCTGAAGTGATTTCATATAATATATATACAGTGAGTTTTCCGACATCCGACAAAAATTTATGGTCCAAAAGTATTTATGGTAATTAAAATAAAACCTGAGTATTCCGACATCCTGTACAATCCGACACATTTCCCTGGTCCCTTGGTGTGTTGGGTTAGACAGGTTCCACTGTATATATATATACACACGACTAATTAATTTACAAATTAATCCTGATTTAATTGAAATTCATTTGAAAATTTTAATTACAAAAAGTTACTTAATCTTAATCAGGGTCATTTTGATGTTTTATAGATAACAGAACCTGATAATGACTCGGATGTAGATGAAATAGAAGATGACTATTATGCTGATGAAGATATAGATGCTTCAATGCCAGAAGCTGACCAAGGCATGGCCATGGGAGGAAGCAAAGACAGAGACAGGTTGGAAAATGAAGCTAATAAGAATAAACACATTAATTTTTGGTTCTGTAAAATCAGATTATTGCAAAAAATATGAATGGACCAAAATCACATTATATAAATCTCATATGCGTAAATACATTTAATTGATTGATTGATTTTATTGTGTTTAATGCCACTTTCAGCAATATTTCAGCTTAATATCATGGCGACCAGTTTTAGCGGTGGAAGAAGCCGGAGTATCCGGAGAGAACCACCGACCATGGACAAGCAACTGGTAAACTTATCGAGTGCACCCTTTTTTATATGCCCGTCTCGAGACGGGCCGTATTATGTGATTGGGCATGACAGACGGTGGCCGGCGGGCGGGCGTCCACACAGGTTTCCGCACAATAACTTTAGTTCTGTATATCGGATCTTTTCCAAACTTGACCACATGATTCCCCTGTGGAAGGGAAAGAACACTATTTATTTTGCGGTCATTAGGTCAAAGGTCAAGGTCACCGTTACTATAAATATAGTTTTTGACAACAGGGTCGTTTCTGCACGATAACTTTAGTTCTGTATATTGGATCTTTAACAAACATGGCCACATGATTCCCCTGTGGAAGGGGAAGAGCCATATTTATTTTGGGGTCATTAGGTCAAAGGTCAAGGTCACCATTACTATAAATAGAATTTTTGACAACATGGTCGTTTCCGCACGATAACTTTAGTTCTGTATATTGGATCTTTAACAAACTTGACCACATGAGTTCCCTGTGGCAGGAGAAGAACCCTATTTATTTTGGGGTCATTAGGTCAAAGGTCAAGGTCAACGTTACTATAAATATAATTTTTGACAACAGGGTCGTTTCTGCACAATAACTTTAATTCTGTATAATGGATCTTTACCAAACTTGGCCACATGATTCCCCTGTGGAAGGGGAAGAACCCTATTTATTTTGGGGTCAGGTCAAAGGTCAGGGTCACCATTACTATAAATAGAATTTTTGACAACAGAATCGTTTCCACGCGATAACTTTAGTTCTGTATATTAGATCTTTACCAGACTTGGCCACATGATTCCCCTGTGGAAGGGGAAGAACCTTATTTATTTTGGGGTCATTACCATTATACCGTTTGATAATTTATATAGACGGGCATATTTTGTGATGCACACATTTCTTGGTGTAATTTACAAAGCTGGGCGCGAACCCACGCCATATTGGTGATAGGCTTGTATGAGTTGTTAGGTAATCCAACTATCTAACTCAATGAGCCACCTGGGCCCTCTTAATACATTTGAGCATAAAACTTTAAACAATAAACGTAGGGTATAATATAAGTAAGATTGAAACTTAGTCAGATATTTCATCTGATAATTGTCACATTCTGAGCATGTTAATTGAAAAAGAACACATTGCAGCTGTTATCGAGCAATTTTTTTGTGTTGATCTTGTGGCTTTTTTCATGCAGTACAATGCAAATTCCAATTAGCTAATAGAAATTATAGAAGCTATTGAATTATAAATTTCTCACATTCACACCAAAACAACTGAAATTGCTGTCTGTAATTTATAATACATATATGTATTTATAAACATTTTTGTTACAGTGGTGAGGAAGATGACATGGGAGCTAACTTTTATATATGTATTTATAAACATTTTTGTTACAGTGGTGAGGAAGATGACATGGGAGCTAACTTCTTTGGTGAAGCTGGAACAAAAGCTGCAGTAGCTAGATTAATGAAAGGTATTGTTTTCTGGAATACATTCCATTCTAAGATCACAGATTGCTAGATTAATGAAAGGTATTGTTTTCTGGAATACATTCCATTCTAAGATCACAGATTGCTAGATTAATGAAAGGTATTGTT
>MJUT01061930.1:308231-364032 GCA_002080005.1 Gigantidas platifrons
AAAGGTATTGTTTTCTGGAATACATTCCATTCTAAGATCACAGATTGCTAGATTAATGAAAGGTATTGTTTTCTGGAATACATTCCATTCTAAGATCACAGATTTCGTAATTGTAATAATCTCAATAGAATATTTTGAAAACACTATGAGAATGCATGACCTCTGTAAAACCTTGATTTCTATGATATCTTGCAAAGTAAAGGATAAGAAAAGTCTGTAGATACCAATCAAGTAGTCAGAAGCTGTAATTCAAAGGACAGATAATACAATGACCAAAAGAAAAAGACAAACAGTGATATACATTACAATACACAGAAATCATGGCATCCAGTCAAACCTAAGACTATAGATTTGGTATTTGCTGCTTGTCTGCTATCACTAAAAATCCAACTAATCGTGTTGGTCTAGTACAAAACGGATATCATCTTCATCTCATTGAAATGTAACTTGTTCTCGCTATGATCTAGCTGAAAAATTGCTAACTGAAACAGCAGTCCGTAGGTAGTCGTGTCACTCCGCTGGGGCATATTATTCTGATTCAGAGCCTTTGATCTTTCTCATTAGTGTCGTGATATGTGCTTAGTAGAGAAGCAGCAAATACCAATTGTATAGTTTTTATATTGGTTTAACCCGACAGGGCTCAAAACTGCAATCTACTGCAATGAGGCAAGCATGCTAAATATTACTTCGCAATTCGGCTTTCACAATTTTAATATCTCCAACAAACTTCCATGGATTATTTCTTAAATATAAACTTTATAAATATTTACATGTATGTACATTTTATGTTTCTTTTCTTTATTATGGTAGATTTAAAAGTTATGAAAAAAGAAGCTAGTCAATTTGGTCTTGATGGAAATCCAAGAGGAGACAACCTGTTCATATGGGTATGATTATATTGGGTTATTTTACTAGCTGAAAAGTGCCTTAGATTTTATTAGGTTATTTTGTTTTTATGTAAAAAGAATCATACGTTGGCTGCAGTTTTGCCAAGAAGTTTTCTGTAAATATAAAATAAACTTGTAAAATATCATGTGAAAAAAGGTGCCTGGGTGGCTCAATGAGTTAGGTCGCTGGATCTAGCAACTCTTACAAGCCTATCAGCAAAACGGCGTGGGTTCGCGCCCGGCTTTGTAAATTACAAAAAAGGGTGCACTCGACTCGCAGCCGCAAGTGATAAAGTTTACCAGTTGCTTGCCCATGGTCGGTGGTTCTCTCCGGGTACTCTGCCTCTTCCACCACTAAAACTGGTCGCCATGATATAGCTGAAATATTGCTGAAAGTGGCGTTAAACACCAAAATTCAAATTCATGTGAAAAAGTAAAATATATGTAGGTTAAAAATATAAAATCAACAATCCACACAAGTGATTAAAATTTTTTCTCCCATTATTACGGTGTTTTAACCTCGCTGAACCAGTGATGGAAAAATCTGTAATCCTCTAGAGGATTAAAATGTCTCGTGCCTTTCCCCACATTAATTTCAAACGCATTAATTTCAAATTTTGAAATAAAGTGCATGTTAAATAATGGGAGAAACAAATTCTCCTTCAGTTGCCAATATGGGTTACAATATTTCTCCACTCAAGAGAGTTAAATTTAAGATTTTAACCACAAGCCGTCAGCCAAGTGGTTAACATTTTTAATTTAACTCTCTTAAGTGGAGAAATATCGTAACCCATGGGCAACTGAAGGAGAATCTATATTCAATTCATCTAAATATAAAACTTCAAAATTTGATTATTAAATGAAATTTTATGCCACTTAATTAAATGTTTATAATTGTCAACCAAGGATAACCTGTGAAAGCCTTAGAGCTTATTATCCCCTTGCCAACGAAGTTGCGATGGGATATAGTAACGCTACCGTCCATCCGTCCTTCCGTCCGTAACATCCTTGTGAACACTCTAGAGTCAACATCCTTCAATGGATTTTAACCAAACTTGGTACACACTTAGTCCTTAAGAGAATCTGGAACCCTATTGATTTTCAAGGTCATAGGTCAAAGGTCTAATTTTTACCACGTAACATCCTTGTGAACACTCTAGAATTAACATCCTTCAATGGATTTTGACCAGACTTGGTACATACTTAGTCCTTAAGAGAATCTGAAACCCTATTGATTTTCAAGGTCAAAGGTCAGGGTCACCGGGTCAATATTTTTACCGCGTAACATCCTAGTGAACACTCTAGAATCAACATCCTTCCATAGATTTTGATCAATCTTGGTACATACTTAGTCTTTAAGAGAATCTGAAACCCTATTGATTTTCAAGGTCATAGGTCAAAGTCACAGGGTC
Organism: Gigantidas platifrons; assembly: GCA_002080005.1. NCBI lineage: Eukaryota > Metazoa > Mollusca > Bivalvia > Mytilida > Modiolidae > Gigantidas > Gigantidas platifrons. The sequence continues at coordinate 310,531 of MJUT01061930.1, forward strand.
AAATTTTTAGGCGAGGGGATACACCACACTTTGCGTTGCCCTTATTTCCAATGGGGGTCCTTTACAAAAAAAACATTTTATGTGTGCAGAAGTTGTTTTGATGTCATTGCAGTTCTTAAGGTAAAATGTCTGATTTTTTGCAGGATATTAAATTGAAAGATTTTCCGGTGGAATCAAAGTTGGGTAAACATCTAAAAGAATATTCTGAAAAATTTAAAAGAGACGTAAGTAAAATTATATTATTTCAATTAATAAATTTACTTTGATGATCATATTCTGTCAGGGGGCATCGTGGTTGTGATCGTATAGTAGTTGGATTTAAAACCACCTGTGCAATCAGTACTAATCACCATTAAAGTTGTGAGTTCAAATCCTTTTCATGGCAAGGTGTTCACATTGAGTGCGGTAGATCGTGGGTTCAAGCCCAGATCAGGTCAAACCAAAGACTATGAAATTGATATTTGTGGCTTCTTTGCTAAGCATACAGCATTAAGGAGAAAGAGTAAAGACTGGTTGGCTTGGAATCAGGATAATGTGTCCTAGTGGGGTGACATGTCTATCTGTGAACTGTTGTTTCAGTGAGCTAGCACTATAAAAATCCAACTAAGCATGTTGGTCTAGTACAAAGCGGATCTCATCATCATCTCATTGAAAATTAACCTGTTCTCGCCATGATATAATTGAAAAAATGTTTAGTTGGCATTAAACAGCAATTACTCACTCACTCATTCTTACCGGTATTTTGAAAGAGATTTATCAGACTTAAGTAATTTGTAAATCCAATGATTAAACATGATGTACACCTTAATCCATTAGATAACAGCTCTCGTCATGGCTCTCGTCATGGCTCTCGTCATGGCTCTCGTCATGGCTCTCGTCATGGCTCTCGTCATGGCTCTCGTCATGGCTCTCGTCATGCATCTAATCATATAATTTAAGGAAGAAAGTTATAGATATTCTAATTTAAACTAACACATGTCATGGTCTTGTTTTGTGTAAAGTGAGTTAAGATGAGAGGCGATTATTCGTTTTGTTGCTATTGGTTGAATCGTTGACCATCACTATTTAAACTTTCTTTTCATAGCTAATAATATCATGTGTTATAAATAAATGTTTAAAACTTTTGCCATTTTTATTTCAGCCAGTTATAGAACTAGAAATGCAATTCCCACATGATTACCCGATGACACCACCATTTGTTAGAGTAGTTAGGCCCAGATTTAAATTTCTTACAGGTAAAGGAGACAATTGTCTCTGCTCTCTCTCTCTTATAAGACCCCTCCTACCAAAAGCCACCCACAAATATCAGACCAGATTTCAGATGCACTGATATAGTGAAATACTACTAAATTGTCCCCCTCAAGAGAGGCCACCTCTCTAAACCGGCCACATTTTCATTGGAGAAAGATTGCCTTTATAGACAGACTACTATAACCTCATAAATGAGAACGTAGAGGTAAGTAGTGGTATAGGAACCAAATTGGAGGATTGGGTATGGTATTTTGATTTACATCTACATGTATCTGTGCAGTCAGTGTGTATCACCACTTCAATTGTGGGCATTTTGATTCTTGGCTCTGGTATGCCACATGGTGTACTCAGTGAAGTAGTCCTCTTATAATGCCACCCCTTCTACAATTAAATAGTGGCCTTTCTTTGGGAAGTGTACAATTTAGTAGTATTTTACTATCTCGGTGAAAGCTAACTCTATAAGAGAGGGATTATTGTACAAGTTTATGTGATAAATGGACTTTTGACAGAATGGTTACTTTCTCTTGGTTGCCCAGTTTCCTACATCAATGAAACTGATCACAACTCTACAATAAAAACATGGTTTAAAGTGTTGTAAAGCATACCAAAAACATCTCTTAAAATAAATTATATAGCATCACATGACCTAAGAATACACACAGTAAGTGTATCAAACGAAAAATAAAAGTGAAAACTTTGCATACAAAGCATAAAGAATAATTAAAGGATAAGAAAAGTAATTTACATTTCACATGTAGACGAATATTTCAACACCTAAGTTTTATTAACTTTTTTTTACGACAGCGAAAAATTTTAACAATCGTAGACAGTAGGGACAGTCTATGATTCCTATTGATAAATGCACACATTAATTTGTGAATATACAATATACATTTGTATTTGTAGGTCATATAACAATAGGAGGGAGTATCTGTATGGAAATGTTAACAAAGTCAGGATGGAGACCTATAAATGATATTGAGGTGAATATGAAGGAGAGATGGGGGCCCGCCATGGTCGTGATAATATGGTAGTTGGATTTACAACTACCTGTGCAATCAGTGGCTATCCCGTTCATGGCGAGGTGTACTCGATTCAACATTATGTGATAAAGGTTGTCAGTGACTTGCAACAGATCTGTGGTTTTCTCCGGGTACTCCGGTTTCCTCCACCAATAAAACTGACCACCACGATATAGCTGAAATATTGTTGAAAGTGGCGTTAAACTCCGTAAACCAAATTAACCTGAAGGAGAGATGTATTTAAGAGATGTGATATAAAAGAAAATTAATGGAAGTATAATCCAGCAGAACTTAAAAAAAACTGAAAATACAATGTAGAAAAAGAGCACATTTGATATGCTTTATATCGTATGAAAATGATTTTACATTTTCTGTCAGCTCTAAATGTGCAGTACATATATTGTTATATTCTTATACAGAATGTTATCTGTTTTGTAACCAAAATGAAGGGAAAAAAGTAAGGAACCATGGAAACATGAGGTCTTTATAAAATACTGAACGTATCGACCACTGTTAGTCATTGTTTTTCTTTGGAATGATACATTTAAAATTGCATATTGTCGATTCAATTTCATAGACAGTTGTTATTTTGAAATAAAATTTTATTAAGCCTCTAACAAATATCAATTTTTTAATTCTTTATGTTTAATTTTTTTTAATTAATTACTTAAATTCATGCAATAAGATTTTTATGATTTTATTAACAAATTACAGTTGACTCTTGTTATCTCAAATTCGATGGGACCATGGAAAAAATTTGAGTCAACCGTAGTTCGACTCGAGAGGAGCTACGAAAATACCGGAAGTGTAGTTTGTCTAACGACAAAAGGGAGACGACTGGAGCGAAGAACAATTGCATCATATTTTATAACCTTATACGATTTAGCGTCTAATTTACGTTTTATGCCTTTTCCTTTACTGCTGAACCAGCTATCCCCCAAGTTTTTAGGCTGGGTCCTTCACTGGTTTGATCAGCATTTGTGTGTCCGGCTATCCCCCCAGGATTAGGCCCGGGTCCTTCACCAGACACACATGTAACAGTATCATCAGAAGACATTCTGAAAGACATGTTGGAAGTGAAAAATTCCCCTTTTATTACAACTGATATGTAAGAGTAACATTTTTTTTCAAATCTCTCAAATTTGAGAAATTACACATCTTCTTTAAGCAAAATTAATTTCTGAAAAATAATTCAATTTTGTTGTGTACTTTTCATAATCATTGATGTATGCCGACCCAAGCGTACTTATTATAAATCGATAATTTTTTATTGTACACATCTAACCTGTGTCATAATACCAAGCCAATTCAAATATTATTACTAATTAATTTGACAGATTGTGAAATAAACATGTGAAATAGCCTAAGGTCAAAATGTCAAAGTCAATGACTGGATGTTTCACCTGTGATCCGATTTTAATCCCAAGGTAATACACATGTTTTGACAGGTAAATTCGACTTAACGAATGTAAATAATATGGCTTTCTAAATCTCGGGACCAAAACTTTTATTCGAGACAACAAATTTCAACTCATCCGAATTCGAACTCAACAGGAGTCAAATTATATATATTTATACACAACGAAGTTCAGGACTTCGATAATAATTTGACTCAACCAGAAATTCGAGTCAACCGAGTTCAAGACAATGAGAGTAAACTGTAATATTTTGCCATTTGTAAATTAGCAATTCATATAAATGTTATAATTAACTTTCGAATATTGTGGTGTCTTCAGAATAGCCCCCCCCCACCCATCTTTTTTATTCCTTCATGCAAGGGAAAAAACAAGAAATACTTTTTTTTTCAATGATTATGAATAATTTCTTTTATTTCAGATGATTTTAGTACAGATACGATCTGAGATTATGTCCGATAGTCAAGCATCATTGGATATGAATGATGCTGATAGACCATACGGTGAACAGGAAGCTAGAGACGCATTTAATAGAATGGTGAAAAGATATGGCTGGAATAAATGATTGTTGTGTATATGTGTGTATTAAGTAAACATGTGTATTATGTAGTGATCATGCATTGTGATTATACGAGCTTATTTAAAGCTATTTATCATGGCTTTCTATCTTCATAATGTATTGACTGAATGGAAACAGTGACCATGAAATGGCACTGATGGATGAATGGCTATTTTTTTTTCTCCAACTAATGAATGGAAAAAATGTTTGTTTCGGAACAGATTTATGTCATTTTGCAATCTAATTAAAATTACACTCCTCACTTTTTGCCCTTTACTGTTCTGTTCCAACGTGGGGCATCTTAAAAAACCCAATTATGAGTCACATGCGAGTGACCATATGTCAGAACTTTTGCCGTCCAATGAAAATGGCTCTTCCGAGACTATGAAAGTGTTATAGTTTAATACTAAACTGCTTTATTTGCTATGAGCAATCCGATTGGCCAAAAAAGGTCATAACCAGTATTTATCATATTGTTAAATATTCATGATCTAGGGTCACTCGCATATGATGTGCGAGATAAAGGGTAAATTACAATGTGCATTTATTAATATAAAAAATGTTGTGAGTTCGAATCCTGTTCAGGCGAGTTGTACATTATGTGACAAGATTCGTCAGTCCTGCAGCAGGTCTATGGTTTTCTCTGGGTACTCTGATTTCCTCCACTAATAAAACTGACTGCCACAATATAACTGAAATATTGTTGAAAATTGGGTTAAACACCATAACCCTAACCCTATTAATATAAAGAATCAATTTGATTGTAGTATATTGATATTAGTCAAATGTATTAAGAATGGTCTTTTGTACTACATTGTATACAGAAATTTACATTATATTCACATAATGCTATTTGATAAACAAAAAAATGTATTATGAAATTTATTTTCTTCTTTGTTTTCAAGTTTTATGTCTGGTGTTGTAGATAGAATACAATTTTTATTAAGTTCAGGTTTTTGCAAATGTTTTACTGTCGTAGGACCAAAAAAAAGAATTTCTGATTATACTTCATACTTTCAAAAACTTCATTGAAATGATTTTAAAATGATCTGATTATCTTGTTTTTATTAGCAACGTCCCAATGTATTTTAACATCACACTTTCAGCATTGGAGTCATTTTGTTGATGCTGACAATATCACTCTAAGAGATCAAGGAAAAAATGACCAAATTACTGATAAACACAAAATAATATACGCCAAGTCATATCGTTTAATTACATTTTGCCTGTCAAATAAATAACAGCTTGTAAAATAAAATGCCAACTGCATTTTAATATTTTTTTTCAATTGTCACAAGCAACAGATCTGAAGTTGATAAACGTCAAGTGTATTTTTTTTTCAGGTTTTTTTTCATGATTGAAACATGTTTAAGTCATATGTGAAAATGGAAATATTATAAATATGTATGTGTACAAAATGTTGTTGAAAAACTTGTTAATTTGAAACTTGAAAAGACTAGTATTAACAAACAGATAGTATGTTAGATATTGTGTTTTTTGTTTGTTTGTAAGAATAGTGGATGTTTTTATTTATATTGGTTTATTTTTGCTTTACCTACATTTGTATTTTTTATACTTACAAATAAAACCTGATTTTTGAAATATGAATTATCTAAATTAAAAAAAAAAATTAGTCCATATTTCTAGTATGAAATTAAAAAAAAATATGGATGATGTAATAAGTAACATCATGACATCCAATAAGATACTTCCATAAAAACACTCTTAACTGTAATATCTGACTTAATAATAATTTAATACCGAAGGCCTCAGGCATACATCACCTAAGGCCTCAGGCATACATCACCTAAGGCCTCGGGCATACATCACCTAAGGCCTCAGGCATACACCACCGAAGGCCTCAGGCATACATCACCTAAGCCGATTATTACTATCCTGTTTAGACCATTAGGTTTTCTTGCTCCAGAAGGCTTTTGAATTATTCAAGTTTCAAATATTTTGGCTTTGTAAAGGATGTCCTGTGCAATAAATGTAATATCTATGTTTTTATTTAAAAAATTAGTAAAAAAAAACCTATCATTTAAAAAAGGGTGTTTTTTGTTCGTTTGATTGTCGTTGTTTTTTTTTTTTTTAAAGATTCTTCAATTTTCATTGGCTATGTTTTTCAAGCTGTTGTAACTTTTTTTGATTGGAAATTTATCTCATTGTGTTGTAACTTTGCAATGTTTTGTATTCCGATAAAAACACAAACAATTGTTCACCTGGTTTAATGCATTAGTGAAATTAGGTATTGATTTAAAATTGAATAGAACATTATTCCAAATTATAATATAGTTAAGAATTATTTGATTAGATTTGTAAAATATGGCCCCAGATGTAAAAATTTAATTTTAAGTCCTTTCATACCAATGTTTGGACTTTTTGTTCCTCTTTTAAACTTCTAGAAAAGTAAAAAAAGAAAAGAAAAAAAAGAACTGACATACAAGGAAGCAATCTAGTTAAAATTATATCTCTCACTTGCTACTCTTAACTGATATGTCGTGGCGTGGGATAGCTGAAGAAACCTATGAAAATGGCGATTGCAAAAATATTTTTACCAAACTGCTTTGCATGCTATGAACAATCTGAGTGGCCGAAACATATTTATCATATTATCATATATTCATGCCATGAAGTTCCTCACATGTGACCTGTAATGGGGTTTCGTCAGATATCCAATGCTGCGACATCAGTGAGAGATCTGATCTTAATCATATTTACAAGAACGGATAAAATATGGATTAATATTCCATCAAATTTATTCCGACCAGATATGGAATATTTTATAACACATGCTTCGATATGAATGTTGATTTCATTTAATTTCATGGTAAATCATACAATAATCATAAAGTTCTTCTGTCTACAGCCCCACCCTTCATCTAAAATGGCCACCATTAGGCCATGCAAAATTAATTACTTGGTTCTCAGGCCCTGTTTTGTGAAAATTGATGAGGGAGGGCGGCATTTTTTTTTATCCTTTTACTGCTGTTAAAAGTGATGAGGGAGGCATTTTTTCTTCTTTTTTTTTGGTGAAAAATATGGCAATGTATAAAACTTTTCATTACTTTATCGGAAATTTCAATTTTATTTCTTTCGATGGTAGCATCACAAGTGGTTAATTTTTATGGAAAAGTCCAATCCGCTGGTCTCAACGTACCATTTTTTTTTATCTCCGTAAACAATTCCAATAAGGTACAAGCTTCGGAGAAGCCCTATTATGTTCCCTGGTAAAACTGGCAAACATTTGTGCCGAATTTGCACAGAAACGATTAACATTTTGTCTAAATGTCAAACGGAAACACATTTTTTATTTATACATTGTCATAATGATGCTTTAAATCTCATTTAAGCATTATGCGTTTTAAAGCGTTTCACCGACCACGCGATATAAGAGAAAAAACGGATGCGGTTGTTTTTTTTCCGTACAGACAGCGCTACCGCATTTTATTTTTTTTTTAAACTATTTTTGCAATAAAATCGGCAATGCGGCGACGAATTTCCACATGCGGGGCGGGCCTGAGAACCAAGAAATTAACTTTTTATGGCCTTACTGAAAATAAAAAAATTCTTAAAATAGCCTTAATATGTCTACTTTTCATGCATGAATGTACTGAAACTTGCTCTATTACTATATGGTAATGAGCCGTATATGGTATAATTTATTATTTCATGTAAAGTCATTCCTTAACAAGTGTCTTAGGAAGGTGAATTTGTTAAAAAATATATTGTAATCAATGGATATAAAATTGATTATCTCCCTTGTTTTTTTTATACTTGTTTATTTGTTATGTTGTACAATATTTTTGAACATTATTATCAATTTCCATGCCCCTGTCGCTAGTCATTGGGGAGCATGAAGTTTTACCAATGTGTGCGTCCCGCATCTGGTTTCCATTTAATAACTTAAGATCTTCAGCATATCATTTGAATGGCCCTGGATGGCTCAATGAGTTAGGTAGTTGGATTACCCAACAACTCATACAAGCCTATCACCAATACGGCGTGCGTTCACGCCCGCCTTTGTAAATTACAAAAAAGGCTGCTCTCGACTCGCTGCCGCAAGTGATAAAGTTTACCAGTTACTTGCCCATGGTCGGTGGTTCTCTCCGGATAGTCCGGCTTCTTACACCACTAAAACTGGTCGCCATATTATAGCTGAAATATTGCTGAAATTGGCGTTAAACACCAAAAATCAAATCAAATCAGCAAATCATTTGAAATTTATACACAAGGTAAGGGACCATAAAAGGAAGGTTATGTTTGATTTCACAAGTGGAGGTGTGCTTGTCCATTCTTCCATTTTGTTAATAAAGATGTACTAGTTTAAAAGAAAAACTAAGAGAGCTTTTACAAGGAGTGTGAGTTGTGTATCGCAGGTTATCAAATCAAGTTATTAAACTTCATATAATATTACACGAGTAAGTTTTTTTTATAAATTATTTTTATGTTGAATAACAAGATTTGATAACTAGTGATATGCAATTCTTATAAATTTGAGAATTTTTTCCTTATGATTTCCATCAATGAAAATATAAAAATTTACCAAGATTTTATTGAGCACGTAGTAAGATCAACACTGACCAGTTGTTAAGTTGTCTAAAAATAATATATGTTTAGATGTGGTTACACGATACGATTTTCTGTCCTATTTTTTCTTTCGCCATGCTTTCCACAAAAATTGTATTGTGTTAACACAAAAGTCGAATGTCATAAGTAAGACCGAAACGCCATTTCAAAATCTTTTGACATCTCATTTTCATTGGACATTCTAATGGGAATCGTATCGTGAGAACTTTAATAAAATTCATATCAAAATCAAATGGAACGTCGGACTGTGTGACAAACACTTGGCAATTCGACTTACCCGTTACAGCAGATGCAGAATCGTTTGGAAATCGAATGGAAAATCAAATCGTTTAAAAGTACCTTCTACTTACACTCAATATCCATATTGAAAAGAAAAATATATAAATTTAATATAAACTGGTATCATGTGACGTTGTTGCACTTTTCTGATAATGGCAGATTTCTGTTGTTGCGTTGTTTTATTGTTGTTAGAGATGTAGTTTTATTAACAAAATATTTCATGTATTTTCTTTTTTCTTTTTTTTTCGTTAATGATTCATTTTGATCTATCAATATGGTATTAAATATACATGTATATCCTTATTAATTCCTACTTTGTACAAGTATTTACCATAAGTACGCATGTACCTGTATCATGGTAGCCATGGAAACTACAAAATTCAACTTCCTGTGGGTTTTTATTGATTGTAATGCTCTATTGATTTTGTGCTTTTTTAAATGCCGCTGGAATGAAATTTAACATTTCAGTTGTGTGAAATTGATGTAAAAAAAATAGCTGGTGATAGTGGAGATTATTTTGAATAGAATTTTAAAAAGAAAAATCATGTCATTAAAAGCAAATATTCGAAGGAGAAACTTCAGCATAAAAATTTTCCACATGTATTTTTTAACATTAGTTAAGTATTAAAATAGAACACTTAAATTTTTATTATTAATTATATTATCAAAACTTTCATACCAAAGGATAGTAAATCCACACATAAGACGAGAACAGCATTGTTTAGAAATCACATGGACACTTTTGGCATATCCTTTATTAGTTTCATAATCTTTAAGAAATGATATGAGGATGTATGAAAGTGATCTTTAGTATATATATAAATATATGATAGACTCCGATCAGTATCCAGACTCAAATCGACGTCCACTCCTCAAATCGGCATCCACTGGCATCATTATCTCAAATCACTGTCCATTTTAAGGGTAATCTCAAATCAATGTCCTTTTCAGAGCCAAGATCTGTATGTGCTTTTACATTGACACATGATGGATGTGGGTCAAGTTTATGCATTATCTGCATTCCATATTATTTCAAATGAATGCAAAACGTCAACGTTTAAGGCATAAATTTAGTGCGCCTGACCTGCGTTTCGTCTACAAATTAATTTTTTTTTAAAAAGGACATAGATCTGAGGTACAGATGTCTGTCACTTAGAAATCGGACATGGATTTGAGAATCGAACGTGGATTAGACGCTGGACGTCGATCTGATCCTTACATATATGTGATTGTTCATTTGTGAATGTCAGTGGTAATTCCAGTGTTACATGCAGGAAATGATGTAAAAAGAGGCAATTGATGTTTGTTAAATAGATCTTGTTTTACACAGTGTAAAAGATAATCCTTAACATTCTTTTTATCAGGAATCAATTATCGAGGTTTGCTTAATGACTAAAATTTTAATTCTGTTAATAGTAGTTTTAGTTCAATCTAACCTGGAATATTTAAATACTCAGGTATTTAGAAGTAAAATCTTTGGTCCCTTTGACTTTGACTATACAAAGATTGGTCTGTTTGACTGTGACTCTACAATGGTTTGTCCGTTTGACTGTTACTCTACAATGATTGGTCCATTTGACTTGGACTCGACAATGTACGATTTGATTTCTTGTCCTATTTAATCAAATGGACATGCAACCAAAATTTTTAATTTCCCATTATTTCTAAAGAAAACATTTTTCTTGTGTACTTCAGATTTTAGGGTATATCTTTACATAAAGAAAAGTTAATAGAAATAAATATATGAATGACATTGGAACATCCAACAAAATTTAAGTTTAAAATATGCAAATCTAAGCATGAATAATATCACAAAAATAACAAATAATAAAAAGTTGCCAAAAAATTTGGTTGAATAATTTTTTACAAACTATATAGGGCTAGACTGGACGAAGTCAAATATTTAGGTGAAATTATAATTTTTTAAGGATATTTGGAATTTATTACACATGTATAACTTCATTTTCAGTGTCAATGTGGTTATTACCTTTTACTAGATTGACTTAAATCATTCATCTAATTAAGTTTAGATCAAGTGTATACTATAGCATTAACTGATATGGACCATAATTTCATTTATATGTATATGATTTTTATTTCAGGAAAAAAAAATGTTTTGACAGATATTTAACCATGTACAAAAATTACTTTCTTTTATCACAGAAAATGCATATAGTAAAAAACTTAAAAGTTTTGTCAGTATTTATTTCAAAGTTTTTTTTAAATTAGATTATTAGAACACAGTACTGTCCCCTTTCATTGCCTTATTGTGTATTAGGAAAACATCCTAACTGTGATACCATTTTAAAATTATTTAATGAATTTATCAAATATCATTTTGCATTGTTTTATTATTAATTCATACCAACAGTACCTGACTTGTATTTGCTATCACACAACATCCTTTGCTGTCTTTCCTACTTAACAAAAATCACTGAACCTATTACAACCAAAGATTTCAAAGATGGCTGCCATGTATGATTCCCATATATACTTGAAATTGCATACTTTTTCTCAGATACAGCATTGCATACAGATTTATTACATAATTTTTTTCTAGGACCATATGGGCAAAGAAAGAAAAAAAAGCTTCTTCTCAGAAACTTCAAATTTGATTGAACCCATTTGTACATGAATAAGGACTATATCTGTCATTTTCAAATTACAGTTTTATATGTAGGTTGGAAATCCAATGTGGCCACCTTGTAGGACAAAGTTTAACAAGGGAAAATGTTTTATCCATTTCCTGCTCTGAAACTAGCTCAAAGGAAACATTTTAACATAGGACCATATTTGATTGAAACCAAACTGTACATTATTAATCATTGGATGGTCCCATTAAACATAGGATCCTATAAAAAATATTTAAAAATTATATGTTGATTGATTGATTGATTGATGTTTAAGGTCTAGCGAGCAATTTTTCAGCTATATTCAGGACGAGAATAATTTAAACGCCAGGGACTCGAAAAACAAGGAAATGTGATGGGTAGGGACGGAGAATTTTGCCAGTGCAACAGGTCTCCTATGGACCACTCATCATGAGCATAATGCTTACAATGAGCTGTTACACTGGGTTCTTTAACGTACGAAGAGGGTGGCAATCTCAACACGGGGCCTCGGTTTTATTTATGTCTCATCCGAAGGACGGGTTGGTTGTCAATTTATACATCCTGCACAACCGACGGATGCCCCTTCAAGCCGAAGAAGCTCTCGGTCCAATTTCTATACCCCGGGGTTCCCGTGGGGTTGACCCCTTTTAGAGGACTAGTGCCTCTAGGACGGAGAAACCTAGTGCCTATTCTACCCCCGGTACACCCTCTGGGAGGGGGGTTTAAAATTATGGCAGTGTCTATTCTTACAACAATTTTCAACGAATTGTTGTAAGAATAGCCGTGAATCTTATTCATACAACAAATAATATTATGGATTAGATAATGAGAAACGAATAATTATTACATGTAGATTAAATTTGTTGTAAGAATAGCCTCTAGAGCCTATTCTTACGACAAAAAAGATAATGTTGTAATTAATCATATATATTTATTGTATTATATAGATCTATATACATTTCTTATATATAGATGTCCGTTTATATAATTGAACACAATTCTTTTCCTCATATTCTTGAATTGAATTTTGTAATTCGTTAAAAGATATGAAGAGTTTGTCTTTGAAAGCACTATCCATTATGTCTCTATAGGAATGTTCACCAATCTCATTAGTGATGTCATATTCACTAATTTGCATGTCATTAAACAAATAATTGGTTGGCAGTAAAACAATAACCTAATTGACAGGAAAGTAACCAATTTTTAAACTTTTATAACTTTTTTATTTCCAAACCAATTTTGGTTCTGTTAATTGTTTTAGAGACTTAAGAAAATTCATATTTGTTCTGTCAGTTTACATTTTTTTATTTTGATATGATAAATTCATAATTCTAATATGAAATAATGCATTTTTACGCTTCAAAACTAAATAAAACAAGATTGAATTTCCAATCTTTTTATTCTGAATATTTTTATCAAACCTTCGATGTGAATTAATTATTGCTATATAATTTTCATTTCTGAAAGAATTATTAAATTATTGTAAATAACAAAATAATAATGGCAATTTAAAGTTGAGCCTTCATTGAAAGACAAGCGAAATTTTTGATTTCCTGCCAACCACACAGGTAAATTCTCAAGCCTGTGACATCACGGCGAACATCCCTATATATGTTTTCGTATTATTACAATACGTCCATTCTACAAATTAAATGTGTTATCTTTTTTGTGATTAAGTATGAGGTGATATGTGAGTATTGTTCAACTAGACATGACTAAAAACCAATTACCCTTTCTCTTAATTATTGAAATAAAACAAAATCCAACTAACTTATTTAATTATTTTATTCATAAATCATATAAAAATACGTCTATTATAAGGCTGTAATCATAAAATAATAATTTATATGAAAAAAGTTACAAATCGTAAACCTGGGACTATTAGTATAATAGTCCCAGCGTAAACCCAATGCAACTATATATGATTGCTATTAATAAAAATTCGTTTCCTCATTGAATGGATTCCGTAATATCATTTGTTGTAGGAATAAGATTTGCGGCTATTCTTACAACAATTTGGTGAAAATTGCTGTAAGAATAGACACTGCCTAAAATTATAATATGCTATCAAATGGTTTAGATATCATATTATAATTTAAAATTATAATATGATATCTAAACCATTTGATAGCAAACCGGCGGTCATGTTCCTACAATAGCCTTTTAAGAAGATTTTTCTCAAAAACTATAAACTTGCTTGATCCCACTAACAGCACATGCATATTAAAAGTGTGTTATGCCGGAGTCGGTTCTATCCTTAGTCTAACCCACGTTCGTTACTCGACGGTTCATTTGAATTTGGTACTAAATTAATTTATGGTTAATTATTTGCTGTTGTCATTTCTACTGAAACGTAATTTCCATGGTATGATATATGTTTATAGTGTGTTATATGCCTTCAGCCGCTTTGGGTAAAATTGTGGTCAATAAATATTATCTAGTCTAGGATTTTTAAATATTGAAAACAGAGTAAAACAGCTTCGATTGAACCATGCTCATAAAATCTATTATGATACATGTCCTTCTTATTTGAAAAATAATTTCATCAAAATTAATGAACATCATGCCCATAATACTAGATCAAGTCAGATTAATTATGTTACACCAAAGATTAAAGGCATCGAATCAACAACGTTTTACTACAATGGAATCCATGATTGGAATTCTCTACCCGATTCGATCAAATCCATCAATGATTTGCAAAGATTTAAAAAAGAAGTGTAGTGCCACCTGATACATACCAGTGAAGAACGGGAAAGACGTGTCATATCATAATAATGACAATTATATATATATATATATATATATATATTCATAGATAATGTACTTGTTATACCCCCCGCAAACAAAGTTTGGGGGGTATATAGGTTTCACCCTGTCTGTCCGCATAGAGGGTACATGGTTTGTCCGTGCAACTCCTCCTACAGTTTTTCTGCTAGGAAGTTTTTATTTTGCAGTTCATTTGTACATATATCGAAGATGTGCATGTGGTAAGGATTTTGATTTTTGTGCATTTTTACCAAAAATATAGATTGTTGAACTTAGTCATTTTTTGGTGAATTTGGCAAAAAGGGTACATGGTTTGTCCGTGCAACTCCTCCTAAAGTTTTTACGCTAGGAAGTTTTTATTTTGCAGATCATTTGTACATATATCGAAGATGTGCATGTGGTAAGGATTTTGAATTTTGTGCATTTTTACCAAAAATATAGATAGTTGAACTTAGTCATCTTTTTGTGAATTTGGCAAAAAGGGTACATGGTTTGTCCGCGCAACTCCTCCTAAAGTTTTTGCTCTAGGAAGTTTTTATATTGCAGATCGTTTGTGCATACATCAAAGATGTGCATGTGGTAAGGATTTTGATTTTCATGAATTTTTACCAAAAATATAGATTGCTGAACTTAGTCTTTTTTTGGTGAATTTGGCTAAAAGGGTACATGGTTTGTCCGCGCAACTCCTCCTACAGTTTTTACGCTAGGAAGTTTTTATATTGTAGATTGTTTGTACATATATCCAAGATGTTCATGTGGTAAGGATTTTGATTTTTGTGCATTTTTACTAAAAATATAGATTGTTGAACTTGGCCATTTTTGTGTGAATATGGCAAAAAGGGTACATGGTTTGTCTGCGCAAATCCTCCTACAGTTTGTAAGTTAGGAAGTTTTTACATTGCAGAACATTTGTACTCATATCAAAGATGTGCATGTTGTAAGGATTTTGATTTTCATGAATTTTACCAAAAAATATAGATTGTTGAACTTAGTTATTTATTTTTTTTCCGAATTTGGCTGAAAGGGTACATGGTTTGTCCGTGCAACTCCTCTTACAGTTTTTATGCTACGACGTTTTTATTTTTGTTGAATGTGTTAAACATTATAATTTGACAAATAATATATTTTCCATGTAGACTTAGTTTTCAATAATCTTGGACACAGTCAGAGTGAAGCGGGGGGTATTAGTTCAGCTATGCGGACAGTTCTAGTTTTAAAATTGAGTAATCCCTCTACCCGCTCATGTTGATCTTTTAATGTCCACTTGAACTTTAAGCTGATACTTATAAAGGACCCCATTGGAAATAAGCTGAATGGCTTTCATGGGCTATCCTTGGTGAGAAAGTTCTCAGCAGTTACAATGAGTGGATTGAAGTTTCAGTTAATGATGGCAGTTTTATGTTTTATTTTTAAATTAACGAGAAATTTTTAAACACTTGTGTATGATGTTGAAATTTTTAAACCTAAATATATTTTACCTTTTACCTTTTACCTTATTATATTCATTTAAAAATGTCTTCCCACTAATTTAACGCAATGTGAGCAATAATTCAGCTATATCATGGCGAGAACAATTTATTGATAAAGTAGTCCGTTATTTATGTGAAAAAGATTGTTCTATCTTACCTAGACTCCTGCGTGCCTGGGTAAGACAAGTTACACGATCGTTTTCCCGCAAACTTGTTTCCCATTGTTGAAGTAAATTGTCGATATAGTATTTCAAATGTATTTCATTATAAAATGCCAACATGTCTTTGCTCTTCAACGTGCAAAGCGGAAAAGCAGCAACTGACATTATTACTATTCTTACAGGCGACATAGAATATGCTCAACTTTTAGTCTTTAACTTTGGTTTTATTTAATTCATTGTTTCCTTTGCACGATTAAGTAATTTCAGTTAAGGCCGGCAGGGTTAGTAAAACTCTATCCATGTACACGGTTCATATTCACAGTATAATATATATAATAATATAATAATAATAATAATAATAATAACAATAATTTGATTACCAAATTAATGGGCCCATAAAGGCCAAAAAAAATAATCAAATACAATGATTACAATGATTGGAGGCATAATACAAATATACTATCATAGCATGTAACAAAACATCTCTTATTGACGTGCTCTTCTGTAACTGCATTACGGTTTCGGTGGAAATCGACTGCCCACGCTTTCAAAGCAGGCAAGTTTTTCGGAATTTATTATCGACAGATACGATGTATCTGTGTAAAAGTTACAGAATGTACATGATTCATTACTATTACGGACGTTAAAGTTTCTGTGGATAAAATAACGCAACAAATTCAGAATGGAGTACCAACCGTTTGTTTTTACTACCAGAAAAGGTAAAAATTCCATTTCTTTATGCCCAAACGGCTTCCAATTTAGACTGCATTTGCACGGATAGTTTTGGATGCAAGAAGCACTCTTTTTTCTTTTTACAAAGAAGCGATAAAGAAAACAATTTTCCTACTAAAAAATTGGATTGAAAAAATGAATGTGCTGTCGGCTGTTTGCTGCACAGGCACTCGTATTCCGGACCCCCCCCCCTTTCCTCATTTGGTCCCTCCCGCGGTTATGGTATGAATCTTTGTCTGGAAGTACATCTTAGAGCCATATATCCATATTTTACAACATTTAGTGTTACAACTTTCTCGTTCTACTAACTTTTGTTTATAGGTCCAGCTGCCGTTTTACTAAATAAACCTAAAAACGGCAGCTGGACCTAGAAACAAAAGTTAGTAGAACGAGAAAGTTGTAACACTAAATGTTGTAAAATATGGATATATGGCTCTAAGATGTACTTCCAGACAAAGATCCATACCATAATCGCGGGAGGGACCAAATGAGGAAAGGGGGGGGGGGACCGGAATACGAGTGCCTGTGGTTTGCTGTAGCTGTGTAAGTCTGTTTGACGTCGCGTTTGAAAACGGTCTGTAACCTGATTGACGTGCTAAATTTGTATTTTAAAATATCTATTTATTTAGCAATGCTGAGGTATTCATATCTGTAATTTTGCATAAACTGTGTTCATATCTATTGACATTACCAACACAAGTATCGGGAATATTATTCAAAGGGTCAAACGGGACAATTTTAGTTTATCCTTGTTCAAAAGATGAATATGTGGCTATTGTGCTAAAACATTAAAAAAACAAAAAACAAAGATGCAGTCCTTGCATCAATCAATCATACGCATTCTGTCAAGTTTTTGGACATACAGGTTATTAGAATTTAATGAAAACATAGAAAAACTTACCTGTCGTGATAGTGAAAGATGTCAAATTCCACTGAAACCGTAATGCAGTTTACAGATGAGCACGTCAATAAGAGATTTCAGGCGTACAGGTTCCTATACTGTGATATTAAACGAAACGGATCAATCAATCAGAAACTGATGAGACATATACCAACAGAGGAAAGACAGTTACCTCAATTGGCTTGAAATTAGTTAAATGACCATAAATACCATGTATACAGACCTGAAATAAAATTTACTTTCTCCCAACTTTTTAATGTCACATTATTCAAACACAGGGAATTGCCCCCTTCCACTGAATTTGCCCCCACTGATATTTTGTTTACTATCAATGTATTACCCACTCTCAAATCAAATCAATCAAATCAAATAAGTTTTATTTAAAGTCGAATATCTATAACACATAACATAAGCTCTAGTGAGCTTTTGAATGGACTAATGTTATTCAAAAGAGGGAACTTCGCGTGTAGACAATAGTAAATTTCAGGGGCGGATCCAGGGGGGTGGGGGGGCGCACCCGGCGCGCGCCCCCCCTAAAATTGGAAAAAAATATGATTTTTTGGCTAAAATCGTGATTTTTCACACGAAATACCCAAAAAAAATTCCCGCCTCGCTCCGCTCGGCGCGACTATTTTAAGTGCGCCCCCTCTAACTTGAAATCCTGGATCCGCCCCTGAATTTAAACATATCCAATTTGCCTCAATAAAATGTACCATTGCATTATGTTAAAATGTTATAAATAGATAAAGAAAGACAACTCTATCTTTATTACTTTATTTTCACTACAATATTTACGGAAAATAGTCACATTGCGAAATTTATAATTTTGAAGACCGCTGACCGCGAAATGTTTGACCCACTAAATCGCGAAAATTTCCACGTTTACAGTATATAGAACTGCATGCTTGACACAATTTTAAGATTGCTACAAGAACAAGACTAAGAGGATGAAATGGCAGGAAATTTGGCCTTGCAATGGACCACCAACGACCACTCTTATAACAAGCTCATTATTGCATGCTGTAAGTTTTTATTCACGTACAAAGAGGTGTGGCAAAGAAAGTATTAAGAATAAGAATAAGAATAATAATTTTTTATTTCCTAATCATAGGGCCCAAAATGGGCATATTAATCAACAACATGAAGATCATTCATACATCAACATTTACAATCATTCACACTAATTGTAATCATTATTTGGAGACAACACAAAGAAAACAAAGAGAAATTGCTACAGAAACTTAGAGGAATCACTATATATATAAAATTACATCTTTTTACTGAAATGTCGCGGATCCCACGCCGCGACATATCAATAAAGGGGACCGAGTGAGAGATATGATCTTAATGAGGTTGCGTAGATTGTTCTCCTGCCATAGACGATAGACACATATTTATAGAGGTGTGCTTTAACAGGAACTTTATATGTTGGATTACCCGGACAATTGTGGTAAACGAAATGTACCGGTTACACGGATAAAAGATGAAATGTCATTATGTGGCGATGATCCATAGGCGTAGCACCTAAAAAAAAGTGGTACGGCCAATTTTTTTTGTCGGAGGGGGTTGTCTCCCTTTTATAAGGTATATGCACAAAGATAAATTCTTGTGCATTTTCAGCCAAATTAAGAATAACGGTGCACCTGGTCCATGCCCCCAGTTTTTGGTGAAGTCCTAGTTGCTCAGTCTTTTAATTTTAGTTTTCTGTGTGTTTTCTTTCAGTTTCTGTACGTTGTTCGTTGTTTCTGTCTCCGTTTTCTTTGTTTCGTCTTTGTCACTTGACTTTCGAGTTTTGGATATCGCTTTAACCGTGGTTACCCTTGATTTCACTGGTACATGATATGCATAAAATGACGTGGCAAATACCTTAGGGCGAATTTATATTCCAAAGGAGTCATTCGATTCGATGATCTCATTAATGGAAGGTTACGTCAATATACAATACATGTACATTGCCGGAAAATACCAAATTTATTTGTACGATCTTTAGAAACAGTCAGAAACGCGAGGCTCTGTCGAGCGATTCTGACTGTTTCGCAGCGAGTACAGATGAATTAGATATTTTCCGACAATGTACATGTATTGTTTTTATCCTGCAATTTATTTTTATCCATTTTATCCGTGAAATAAATGTGAAATTTACGCAGAAAAGTTTGAAATCATGACGTTGGAAATCATCTTTGCAACACGGAAGTGTTAGGAGGCACCATAAATTTGGTTAACAGGAGATGATATTCTTCTAGTATGCGAATATCCTTTGTGATATTCACACCCCTGTGTTCGTAATGTAACAAAATTTAGTAAGCGTTTGTAGCGTTTAATTTGTTTAAAACATACGGTTATGTAATAATGGTTGTGTGACTGCACTGTATTCAAATACATTGAATCAGGTAACGATGACCGACAGCTGATAAGAGAAATTGCGCAGTTCTTAACATCAAAGGGGAAGATAACGATGATTGACAGTTCACATGGACTCGTCCATGCTGTCATCTCTTTGAAAGAACAATGGTCTAAACCCAAAATAGGGGTATATAAAGAGTGAGAAATATGTATTTGGTTCGTCATTTCTTATTGTGAAAGCGACCTGCAAAGTTTGCAGAGAAGTGCAGCGGTAAAAGGATAACCACAGGATTTAATAGACAATCGAGGTTACCGGGTTGTTCTGAAGTTGTAATTTCCTAATGGAATGGTCGCAACATCTCAGAACAGGTAACTTGATTGTTCTATAGTTTGTGCTGTTTATATTCAGCATTTGTGAAACATAAGTGTTTCAAGGTTTGACAGAGTTTTGTGTTTGCTTTGTCTTTTCGTGGTTATAAGAATTGCTTTATAATATATGTTTGAACGCTGCTTTATTTGTAGTTTCCAGATGGTCTGGACGTTAGTTAGTTGTAAAGGTTAAGGTCTTGGAATTGTTTTTAAGGATACATATTGTGTTGAGTTTCCAAACCATATGTAATTGTTTCAGTTATTCAGGAAAGTTTGGGTTTGACTTTCAATAGTCTGGGTTTTAATTGTGTAGCTTCTCAGGCTCCGTGAAAACGGATACGGACAAAGTAGAGACGCGCCGTACACGTTACAGTATACGGTAAAACGCTTAGTTGTTGGATAATTCATTTTTACCAATCGAATGCTTTGAATAAGTTGTATTTACTGTACACTTCTACAGTTTTTGTAACATCGACTCGTGACAGGCTAACAAAAATTGTATTTATGAAAAAGATATTAAAACTCCTTTTTGCTCTATACTACATGTATACCGGTATAATACGAATATAAAATTTGTTTTTTTTTTCATTTCCAGATTCGTGACCTATAATAATTTTTCTAGACATATATATCCTGAATAAGACGAATAATTACTTGCTGAAGGCTGTTTTTAATTTTTTTTTTTTTTTTTTTTAGATACAATTTCTATCTACAATAAAATCAGTTTACTATCGTCTTCGCTAGCCAAGGGTTACGATCCGCTCATCTCCTCTTCGCTAGCCAAGGGTTACGATCCGCTCATCTCTCCAGAGGAGAGGAGGGGATCGTAGATCGTAACACTTGGCTAGCGAAGATGGTTTACTATATGAAAGGACTAACCGCATATATATCGGTTCCACATGAAAGTTATTTTTAACGGACTGGGCTATCGGTAAATATCAAAGGATTGCAGTGGCGAAGTTTCATTGATATTCGGGTCAGAGAAATAGATCTATCTGCAAATTTGACCATAGTCACTCATGCGTTGGTCATGGTTAGGCCAACCCATCCCAACTATTGCTGAACTGTGTTGTATTATCGAAGAGAATTTAATGGGCTTGACAAGGCTTGTTTAGTTCTTTTTGTTGTAATAATACCCATAAAATGGCTGTTGAATGCCTTCACAATATAAATTAATTATTTTTGTCACATCCTAATTTGATTTTTCCAGTAATTCTTTTCATCATTTTTTTTTACATATACTTGTGAAATTCTTCATAAGTTTTTATTACATAATTGATAAGCACCTATGTGTGTGTTTGGGGTTAACTACTAATAGCTATGTAATATTTTCACGGAGATGTGGGACCATTTCAAATGGGTTTTAGTAGGTTTTTAGGAGCTCCTCAGACTGATAGTATTTCAGTGCATGTTTTATTCTATCTGGTGGGGTGTGATTCTTCTGATGTCTTGCAACTGTTAAGTTAGTAGTCAATGGACATACGCATTCCTGATTTATGATTTCCCTCATTTCTTTTACTGCATCTTTCACCATTTCTAAACCAATTTTCATTAAATTTTTCCTTTATAGAGAAAAATATTTTGATTTTTTTTTGTATATTTGTAATTCCCTTTCCGATTTTTTGTTTCTAAAACGGAATGATACAGTTGAATTGCATTAAAATATGACATAAACTATTTGGTTGAATATATATAGGGAAAATGTGACGTAATAATTTTTATCTGCAATTAAAATAATTCTGAATACTCAGAAACTATTCGACAACAAACAAATCCTAAATTATTAAAAAAAAATATCAAATTATTTTCCTTCAGACTGAATATTTCATCAAAATTAAATTGAAAAATGGCCTTGAAATAGTTTTTTTAACGATGAAATAACATGGAAAGTAATGGGGAAATTGTTTACTAAAGCTTTATAATTCGTATTTATACGGGTTTAAAGTTACATCACATTATTTATTCACCCCCCTCCCAGAGGGTGTGCCGGGGGTAGAATAGACGCCAGGTTTCTCCGTCCTAGAGGCATTAGTCCTCTAAAAGGGGCCAACCACGCGGGAACCCCGGGGTATAGAAATGGGACCGAGAGCTTCTTCGTCCGTCGGTTGTGCGGGATGTATAAATTCACAACCAACCCGTCCTTCGGATGAGACGTAAATAAAACCGAGCTGCCGTGTTGAGATATTGCCACCCCGGGCTCTTCGCACTTTAAAGAACCCAGTGTAACAGCTCATTATGAGCATTATGCTCATGATGAGTGGTCCATATGAGACCTGTTGCACTGGCTAAATTCTCCGTCCCTACCCATCACCTTTAATTGTTTCGAGTCCCGTGGCGGATAAAATTGTTTTGCCCATTGGCTTATCCGTCCCCCGTTTTCAACCTACATATTGATTTATTGTAAACATGTTCTCGTCCTGAATATAGCTGAAAAATTGCTCGCTGGGTGTTAAGAATCAATCAATCAATCAATCAATCAATCAATCAATCAATCAATCAATCAATATTTATTCAGACATCATTTTAGTACTTAGATTCGGCTTCATTTTTTCAGGAACCCGTTGCTGCATGTACCCGTAATGTTATTCCCCCTACTGGCACTATAGTTTCATGTTATGTATGTAATTGTATTACCTCTTATGCTCTTATACAAACAATTGCCGTCTCCCGTTGTTTTGATTGCCAGCAGCCTGTTAGCATGATCATCTGGTATTAAAATCTGTGATAGTTTGTCGAACCCACTGCAATATGATGTCGTTGGAATACTTTGTAGGACAACATGCTCATTTTCGAAAAGTTGCTGTATTTTTTTTTATGATTATGTAGTTTTTAATACCGTCCATCATGCTATCCATCTGCAGCCTCCAATGAGTCAGCGTTTTTTTTCTCTCCATCAAATTAAGACTTTAATTACTGTAGTTATGTAATATGCGCATCATCCAAAGCAATAGCAGATCAAGATTAATTAATAGAAATAAATACACCGATTCCGGTGCCGATAAAGATCGGATCCCGATTTCTTGATAATAACAAGAGACTGAGGCATCTCGTCCGTAACAATTTTGTAACATTTTATTGAACATGTTCCCTGGTTTAATATAAACTGGTATTGACGAAAAAAATAATTAAACGTAGTTTAAGTAGACCTGGTTTAAACCATGCATGTTTAAAGATAAACCCGGTTTAAATGATACGAAAATAAAAGTTCTTGGCTCTGAAGCCCACAATGACGTCATCATGACGTCATTTGTTGGTAAATTTGCTGGAGATTGACAAAAAAGGTACAACACAAAATTTAAAAAAAAAAGGTGAAATGAATGAAGGTAAAAGGAGTCGCGGTAATAATTGGCTCTACGAGCACAAATTTATTTTGTTAGAGTTGTATCAAATAAAAATAAATGGGATTCTAAAATATAGCGAGACTCTACCGGAAACATCATGTTAAATATTTTTTCCACGGGCGACAGTAGGTGATTACCCGTGGTAAAATGAATTATTTAGATTCTTAAATGAAAATACGGCCACTCCAAATTGTTTATTCTTCGGACCAACCCGCACCTGAAAATGTAGATTAAAAATTTCAACTAAAACATGTAATCGGAACATTAATTACAACGACGCGACATCAACAAAGAATATCGTTTTTTCATCTCAAAATTATTTTTTCTGTCGAAATTGTGGTACGGTTTGCCGTACCAGCCAAAAAAAGTGGTACGGTCGGAACGGAAGCAACCGTACCGGGTGCTACAGCAGTGTGATCATAGGCGGATCCATGGAGGGGGGTCAGGGTCCCCGCGCCCCCTTTTGAGATAAGTTATGTAAAACGTCAAGCCCTTTCATTTTTTCTTTTACCATGTTTTGTAATCTTCGCTTTGAATTACGTCTCAGTATCTTTTAATTTTTTTTTAAAACAAATTGTTTTGAAATCCGATTTGTTTTACCAAATGGAAATTTTATGGAAATGTATGGATCTGCCTCTGATGATAGATGCAATCTACTGTAAGTAATATGTATACCATGGTTTTCAGAGTTAAACATGACGGAAAAACAATTAAAACCGGCCAATTGGTCCTTATGTCGGACATGATGTTCGAACCAAGGGCAAATGTTATCCTCAAAATCCCCCACCCCATTTTCAGGAGCACTATTTATAAATCATGCACACATTTACTGATGACAGATGAATGTTATATTTATATTTAGTTACGTCTGTAGTAATTTTATCTATTTTATGCATAATAATTAAGCATAAGGGAATAATCTGAACTAGCCAGCAATGATGTCCGACTTGTTAGAGCGAACTACCACCAAGACCCCCTGTCCACCTTTCGTATTTCCCGCGAAATTATACTTTAAATTATCTCCCGTTGTTTGGTTTTCGCATTTCCGCCAAATTTGCATATTTGGATTATCAAGAGCATCATGAATCATGGCTCACGCTTTCTTAGAAACATTTGCGGGTAAATAACAACCGTTAATGATAGAGTATGGTCCACATTAATGGATTGAAGATCTTTCTTGTTTGTTATCGATGGTCGTTTATCCAGCAAAGAACATTTCCTTCTTGCTATTCCATCAGGGTGTTCCGCCATTTTGTTGGTCTTGCCACACAAAACTTTGAAAAATTAGTTTACTCCTATTTTAAATTATCTATTATTACAAATTACTCATAACGTTGTGTTCCAAAATATGTTTAAATTTTTTTTCATGTGTTGCATCATGTTACACTTTCGTATTATTGACTTTTAACAGTGAAGCAAAGCCCCTCCCAAGGCTTTGACGGATGTGTGAAACATAATGTTGGAACGGCTCAAAACAAATCACATGTTCTTATACGCTAAAAGTATATGAATGACAATTTTGAAATGTCTAGAATAAAAATTGTAATTCATACTCATTCCAACTTGAATCTTTTGTGTGAACTTCATGTTGAAGCATACTAAATAAGACTAACATTTAAGCATGTTTAGTCAAAGCACATTTATACCAATTGGCAATTGTTCAATGCAATAAAAAAAAATGCATATAAATGTCTAAATACATTGCCATATAAAAACAGAATACTGTTAATGCAAAAAATGGCAAAAACATAAAATATTATTGTGAACGATTTCACTGTTAAACTGTGGTATAAACAATATTTTGGATGCACTAGTACAAGTTTAAGTTGGCCTCAATGGATACAAACAAACAACCAAACAAATACTTTATGGTCAATCAAGATGCCCCAAGGACAGAACAATCATCATTACTTTGCTACAATGACTAGTGTGATTTTAATAATTATCAAACATTGAAATAAAATAAAATAATAAAGGTTTATGATCATGCATAAATATCAGTGACCAAAGGCAAGCCATGAGGTAAAGGAAATATCAAAACCCAAAGATAATACTGTATAATATTGCATCCTCAAGAGGCAGAGCACCCAACAATCCTGTGATTAACTACACCAGAGTTCAAGTTATTGTTACTATATCATTTTATTTAAATGGTTATTGAAAAAAAAAAAATTAAAGGGGCATTAGCTACGATTTTGACCAAAAAAAAAAATGCTTTGGATATTGGTAAATAGCTTTAAAATGATGAAATAAAGGTAAATATTTCACATTGAACAGCTTATCGATCCACTTTCTGCCTTTTGAGAATGAAAATTACCATCGATTACTTATTTGCTTGCAAGCAAATAATTTGACCTCGCTTTTTCCATATGCAATTGAACTTACTAGTGACATGTAAAAACGAATAATTTGTATTTTGTCGCTTATTAACTGCCAACTTGCATGGTTCTTTGTCCGTAATTAACACCGACTAATAGCAGATTCACAAAAAATAAGAAATAAGTGCATTGTTGTACTGATTTAATGACGATTTGACAAAGTCCGTAAACAATGTCCATGATTAATAAGATGGCATCCATTTCTTGATTGATATCAAAACATGAGCAGTTGCAGGTTTTTTCCCCGATGCGCATACATTTCATAACATTTATAAGTTACAGAAACACGTTTTATTAAGGCATCAATCATATCTGATAGTTTTTATGGGAAACATATATTTACGATTTGGTAGATAATGCCCCTTTAACCATTACACTTATTTAATTTTTCTTGTCTCAATGTAAATAAGTTATCTAACAACATATATATTTGTCTTCAGCAGACATAAGCCAAATAAATTTTGATTTGCTATCTAGATATTTAAGATTTTTAAACTTGTTTTCAAGTTCCTTTATAACGTCATGTCTGGAGGTTTCCAAAACAGGACACTCCAAGAGGAAGTGAATTTCATTTTCAAATACAAACAATTCCTGGGCTTTGACGTTTGTTGCATCAACAAGCAAGAAAGTAATTTGTAATTACCGATATATTTTTATGTAAAAAAGTATAAAAGACAATAACAAAATAAACCAATGAATAAATACAAGTCAATCGACAAATAAGGCTGTCGTATTTCCCATGCACCAAAAATAATGAAATCACATGACATGAAAAGTATGTACGACCAATATTTTGATTAAAACTATAAAGATATAAAAAAATGATTATGTTTGAAAGATATGAAATTTTATATTCTCAACTGATTTACAAACAATTAAATACAAAAGCATTTAATTCAAGTTTAAGTACAAAATGATGTAATCACGTTTAGATCTATCAATCAATCATGTTTTTTCAATGAAAAAATCTTGTAATTTTCATCCACAACATCAACAAAAAGAAGCATATTTAACAAATTGAAACATAAATAAAAAACTTCATAAAATCATTGAAAAATCTTATATTTAAAGACTTCAATTTAGCATATACAGTCAAACCTGCATTAAGAGGTCACCTTTGGGACAAAGAGAATGTGGCCTTACAAGACAGGTGACCTCTTAAAAGAGGTTCAATTCATATAAAACTTTCTATGACAGGGCAAGAAAAAGGTGACCTTTTAATACAGGCACAGAGACTTGCTCCCGGTCAATAAAAAGATAGACTATCCACATATATACACTAGACAAGGGAGATACAAATGTCGTTGGTAGCCACGCTTCAAGTGATTTTATTTCCATTAATACCTTTCATCTCACCACTAGTCCTCCTTAATTCGTTTAACAAGATGTTTATCTAAGAATTACAACTGCAGTTACCTTGATTAAACCCTACTTGACTTAAAAAAATAGCTTCGTTCATTCCAAATCATCTTTCACTACATCCGCCAGCTCCCAAAACGAAAATTACGACCTTGAACTTACGTTCGGGCTTACTCAGGGTTTTTCTTTCATGCACGATAACTCCAGTTCATTCACATTAAAAATCCTGCTTTAATAGTTTCGCCAAAAAATGTTCGCGGTTTTGCAACTGGAGGGACCTACCGTAGCTCAATCACCTCGATGGTTTCACCATGTGAGGCCTTAATTGGCAAACAGGGTCGTTAAATACTCCCATAGTAGCCCCTAGTAGTACTACATTTTTTTTTTTAGTTTTCCCATTCCTTTGTTTTAATGAATCAGGTTTTCAAAAGGAAATACAATCTTTGATATGACTAAAATATTATTATTTTTAGGATGTTAATTGTTTCCCTGAGAAGTTGGAATGGTAACCAGTGTTAATTTTATTATTTATTCATTTGAGTGCTAGCCTTTCTATTCAGTCTAAAGATAGTCTACTAAGATGCATATTTGTCTCGTCTTGATGTACAAGACCTTTATTTCATAACAAAAACACGTGTTATCGGAAAGGCTATCACTCTATTGTTTGAAGTTCTTGTTTAAAATTACAGTTTCTTATTTTTCGTTTGTACTTCATGGTTTAACTTTAATAAGATTTTCAGGTAGCCAAATGTGATCAAATGTGTAAATTTCAAACCATTTTTGTTTTTTGTTAATTCCACAAAAAATAGAATACATCAACTTGTTTGATTTTTAAATGAATGAATATCAGGAAATCGAGTGAATGCACTTCATTAGTAACCGCTATTTTATTAGTTATAGATGTATGGTTTCCATATGATTTGGTTTTTGTATGGAGAAGAATTCCAATTTCGTCCGATAGTTTAGGACAAAAATAACACATGTATCCACCTGAAAAAAAAAATGAGATAATAAAAATGTTCGTATAGAAAACAGATGATGTTTCGAAATTTGGAACATTTATACTTCATCGGTGACTATCAATCGACCATTGCGCCATCGTCGCACGATTTTCGCCTTCTATTGTTGTTATAAGAATGTAGGAATTGCTGTAGAAATGCTGTAGAAAATTCGTTGTATTATATATATATATGTAGGCATTCAAATATTGATTTTAATCATGCGACGGTCACTGGTGAAGTATAAATCAGCCCTTATAATGTTAAGAGTATCACTGAACGTTTTGCTAATTTCTTATGCTATTTTTTCATGTACATTTAACCCATATCCTTGCATTTTCTTAATCATGATTAAAGTGAAAAGAACATTTAAATTAACCGAATCACAATCCAAGCAGTGACAACTGGGGAAAATGGTCCCATTCCCGATCAGAAACATACAATTTCTAGTATTCCAGCTTCATTGAAGATAATGTTACCAATTACCTTTTCAATAATTCGATGGCAGTTACAGTTATCTTTTGGCTTTACTCAGGAGTTACGACCATCTTTAAAAAAATCATTTCGTCAGTTACCATCATCACCTTTCGGAGTTACTACCATCCTTGTCAAATTTTTGAAAGCAAATTTCTATGTACAAATGTAACCAAACAGCATATCTTGGAGAGATTACAAAGGGTCGTTAAAAATGTTCTTATCTAAGGGACAGCTGAGTAACTTTTCATGCACATATGTTTGAATGGAGAAAATAAGGAAAATTGATCTTGCCTGTTTTTACACCCACCATGTTGGGATGATGGTAATTTCAGTTACCACCATCTGATTGTCACCAGTGTAATAGGTCCAATTGGCAATTTCATCATCAGCATGACAAAAGTCGCTTACATTTGTATGTCATGTAGTTGTATGCAATCCTATAAATCGTTTTAAATACATTTTTGTACATTAAAACTTTAAAAAAAAATGTTGATAGACAGAAAAAAATTGATAAAAATCGAAAAGATATATTTATACTTATTTAAATGAGCTGTCGTACTCATTTTAAATGTCTTAACTACTGTAATTTTCTTTTTATTTATATAAGTTGGAATGGACAGTCAGACTGCAGTTGCAGTACAATCACTATTAGAATCACAGACAATCCCTGAACCCATACAAAGCACAGGTATGTATTTCAGTAACTTTATTTAATAATCAACTCAAGACATGCAAATAACTGTTTCCATGGTTACAGTAATTATATTGTACAATTTGTAGTTACTTGGAATGCATCATTTTCTTTCCCTAATTCGAAAGTTTCAATTGGATAAGTGTGTCATTAAGATAAAGTTTAGAGAGATTTGTCCTTTACCTATATTCAATGAAAAATATGGTAAAAGATCTCATACATGCCATAGCCATACACATATTAAATGATTAACATCATTTAATGTGGATGGAAGTAGTCATCACTGTCTCAAGTGTCTAAAAGCTTCAGATATTACATTTTGTGTGTATGACCTTTTAAACTTCATCAGGTACACTCAAAATTGAAAAATTTGAAAGCCAAATAAAAGTTTTGGGAGCAATAAAACCTAAGGGCCTAAACATAATTTAGACAAAGAAATTAAGAAAATGTATTTTTTTCCTGTTATTTTCATAATTATTGGTAACTGAAGATTTTCCACTGCTGTTAACTTCTCCAGATTTTTCCCAATATACATGTAATTAAAAATTGAAGGGGTTTCCTAATTTAAGTTCTTTTAGGGTTTGGGATGTTTTTTTTTTTGTGGCAAAAAAAATAATAAGAATTAAAATACGTACATATATACATGTATATACAGGTAATCATTTAAGTATTACAAATGTATTTGTAATCACTGATTGAACTTTTAGAGGAGCAGATTGATATTTGAATAACCTTTTAACCTGTTGCAAGCAAGTCGCCAATAAACTTGATCATGTACAAAATGTATATTTAACTGAGTTAGTGAGTACACCTTGTTACAGTGATAATTGATCTCACAATGCAACTTGGCCTGTGACAGACACTGGTAGCAAACATAGATGAAAATTCAACTAATATGCAATTGTGAGTGACAAAGGCCACCACAATGAATTAAAGTTAAAAATTTAATAGTAGACATTATATTATATTTTCTTTGTTTATTTTTTTTAGTAGAGGAAGATGATGTGTTCCAGTGTGGTAAATGTAAGAGACAGTTTACAACTTTGGGAGCATTCATTAATCACAAACAATCAAGATGTTTACCACAAAGACAAATTCTTCCCAGTAGTTCTCAGAATGTTATTAATCAGAACTCATTACTGCAGGCAGTTAATAGACATCCACAAATTATGCAGGTTAGTACATGTAATTGCAACACCATACAGTGATATTGAGATGATGAACTGCAAACAAGGTGCACTTTGATTTTCTATGATGCAGGGCTTTCCACAGCAGCTGGGCACTGTGCCACAGGTCAAATTGCCAGTCTAATTGGATTTTTCCCTGGTTACTTTGTTTTAAAAAATGAAAATGTCAAAGTGAAATTAAAATAGGGCATTGTTTTTCATACTGGTTTATCTTTTGCAAACTAAATTGCTCAAATTGGAAATCAAAATAAGTGGGTAAAAATGAAAATTTTAGGAATTTTGCATGATGTTAGCATATTTTTCATTGGGAAAGGGTCCTTTTACCGGATCCTGGTGAAGGCTAGAAAATTCCTGCCCTTGTACTTTAGGATTTTTACCTCATACTTGAAAATGAGGGGAATGGACTGATGTTGTACAACACAAAATGATAAAGTTGGATTTCTCCCCATGTTCACTTAAAGTCTGTATCTGTTTCTAGTATTGAATTATCTAGTATTATTCTACCGAAAAAAACCATTTAGTATCAAATGAAAATTATGTGTCTGACATTTCTGTTGTCAATATATGTAAAGTTGTAGTTAGATTGCTCAAAAGTCACACCACTTTATTAGAAATTTACTATTTCAGATTGTCATTGTGGGCAAATTTTTTTATTACGACATATATCAATATAAACAAAATGTAATCTTACTACAAATTAAATTGGCAAAATAACTGTAAATTTTTTCATCTTGAAAGTGTCAATTTGCTAGAAATTACTAACATATAGTATATATACATTTTTTAAAATGGTTAAAAATATGCTTAATTGTAAACTTTTTAGGCTCCTGCCATGCAAGCTGCTGCTTTACCAGCCTATACTACAGTACCTCCATCTCCTCTCACACAAAACATGGTGCTGACTGATGAACTGATGTCCTTTGCTAATGTAGATCAGACATTAGGAGCATCCACCATACAACTTGTATGTATTAATAGTCATAAATATTAAAACTGTACACAAATTTATAATGATATATTTAATATTCGTATACAAACTTTTATCTGGACAAAAGTAATCACTTGTATATTGTAAAACAAAAATTGCATAAATTAATAGGCCAGGAATTCTTGAATTTCAGATTGTAAAATAGTTTTGTAATGTGAACTTTGGCAACAGTCTGACAGTATTACTGTTTAAAAGTTTTTCTTATTGAACAGACAGTTTAAAGGTGAAAAGTATGAGTAGTCTCATTTTAAATGATGATGTACCTTAAATTACCATTAAATATTTACTAAATCTTTTTGTGTATACTTATTACAATGTATTGCTTCTTGTGTGTAACTTTTGTATAGTGTATTTTACAATGTATGTTGAAATATGTCAATGAGGGCCTCAGGGAAGATTAGTTATTAACTAACTGTAACCCTCTATAAATAAAGAATTTATTATTATTATTATTATTATTATTCAAGCATTGAGGATAAGTTTAATGATCATGTTACACAGGATTCCATATATTCAGAATATACTATATATATAATTTTATTTACAGCAACAAGGAGGTACACTACAGGCCAGTGGGCCATTACTCTCACAAGTAGCACCATTTAACCCTAGGACATCTAACGTTACTATATTTAATGCCATTAATACAACAGCACTACCATCTAGTGGTTCTGCCTTTACTAGTACAGTATCGACCAATCAAGTTCCTCTTCAGAATGTTATGTTTACTGCACTGACGGAAAAACCAATAGCACCAACTGTAGCAAAACCTAGTCCTACAAAAGCTGGTAAAAATTACGGTTATTTATATATAAATTGTAGATATTGTTTGTATACTTTGATATAGCGCTATCATACCTACTACACGGATACAGACTTTGGTGATTTACCACTACATGTAACACTGACTCAACAACGACAGCATACCTGTTAACCTCAAAGATTGTGTATGTGGGAGATCTCCCACATTCCAACTATTTAATGTGAGAGATTTTGCGTGACAAACTTTTTCACACTAAAATTTTTAGATTAAAGCAAACAAAATATACTGTACAACTTTTATTGTTGTTGCTGAGCAACATTACTTCAAACCACTTTGGTAGGACAATACAGCTTGTTTTGCTGATCTTAGAACAGAGTCACTTGGTTCGTACTCATAACACAACAAGTTTTGATTTTGCTTTGCACATAATAAAGAACAAAGTTTGTCATTTTTCAACTCGGATCTCATATCTGTCTGGATTTTTTTTTAGCATAGAAAAAATTCTCTCTGGGTCTGCATTTTTAAGATTGATTGATTTCCTTGTTGAAGCAACTGCTTTTTTGTGTGAATCTCCATCAGCATGTCTTTTAATATCATATACACCACCATGGCTGACACTAAAATTTGTAGAACAAAGTTTGCAAAATGCCATATCATTCCCTAAAGAAGTAGGCTGCACCCAATCGTATAATTTGTCCAGTCCTCCAAGAATTTGCACTAATGTTTCTTTTTCTTTGAAGAAGGGGTGCTAGGTCCTGAATTCCAACATCTCCTTGAATGTGACATAGTTGAATTGTATTTTTTTTCGTATTTAAGTAAGTAATTGAACGATACTCACCTTCAAATTTTCTTTTTCCACAACTTTGATTCGTGTAGTTATCCATTCGATATTGTAAACAACTTACATTATCGGCGTTTCTAGTAAAAACCGAGATAATTCCGAGTAACAATCGGCTGATTCACGCAAACGTTTTAATGACCCAGCTGATAAAAACAACAAAAATGGCGTCCAACTTTTCGATTTTCAAATTTATGGTCGCGGGAGATAATGTGGGAGAAGTATTTCAAAGCGGGAGTTTTTAGTCTTCTGTGCGGGAGGCCGAGCTCAAAAGCGGGAGTCTCCCGCGAAATGCGGGAGAGTTAACAGGTATGCGACAGGTTTGTTTCAAACAAAAAACAAAAAGAAAAACAATCTTCACACTAACCCCTTGCCCAAAGCTCGGGACAAGTAAAGCTGGATTCGAACAAGTGGAAATTATGGAAGATTTTGTTTGAATAAATAGAAAATGTTTCTGAAAAAAAATGGAAAACAAACAGATCACTAATCTCTGTGAAAGTAATCTGTCAGCAATACCTGCTGAAGGTTGTTTGAATAAATAGAAAATGTTTCTGAAAAAAAATGGGAAAACAAACAGATCACTAATCTCTGTGAAAGTAATCTGTCAGCAATACCTGCTGAAGGTTGTTTGAATAAATAGAAAATGTTTCTGAAAAAAAATGGGAAAACAAACAGATCACTAATCTCTGTGAAAGTAATCTGTCAGCAATACCTGCTGAAGGTAACCGGTTGTTAAAACTCCATAACTAACTGTATACTTTGAGAGATCCACATTGGTGGTGTTATAGTTAGCGTGCTTGCTTCAAATGCTGTAGATCGTGGGATTCAGTTTCAGTCTGATCAAGCCAAAGACTATAAAAGTGATATTTGCTGTTTCTCTGCTAAGGGCTGTTCCATTTAAGTCTACCTGGGAGGGGGGAATGCCATTTTTTTTTTCTGTTGGTTGTGGGGGTGAAACATGTTTTTTTTTCTATTGGTGGAGGGTCTAAAATAAGTGGTGTTTCCCCCCCCCTCCCAGATATATTTAAATGGACCCAGCCCTAAGCAAGTAGTATTAAGGAGTAAGAGAAAAGACTCTGCATGGCTTGGAGTCAGGATAATGTATCAGCGTGGGGAGCGACATCTTTACAAGAATAATAATTTTGTTTCTATTGTGATACAGGTAGGAAATCAGCCCAGGCCAGTTTAGTTAATAATGTTGCAGCAGGTGAAGATCCTTCAAGTCTACGAGCAAGACGAGGGAAACCTGTAGAGCCAGAGGAAAAGAAGAAGTTACGATGCCAGTACTGTGACAAAGCATTTGCCAAAAACTTTGATCTACAGCAACACATTAGGGCCCACACTGGGGAAAAACCTTTTCAGTGTATTGTGTGTGGACGTGCTTTTGCACAGAAATCTAATGTCAAGAAACACATGTCCACACATAAGGTAAGGAATATCTGAAAATAGCAGAGTGGTATTATTATTAAAATTGGATGTTTGTTGAACATGTATTGGAGCTCATCTGACCCAAGGGTAATAAATCTTTTCTGAAACCACTGGGCCAATCAATTTCAACCAAAGTTGCCCAGAATAAACATTCACATGATTTGGGTGTCCGTTTTCAAAATTTTTTCCTAAGATACACCAACCAACCAACCAATATTACTTTTTGACCACATGATTTCAAATTAAATTAATTCTGATAGGTAGTATACATGTGTCACTGTTTTTGCTGAATCATTATTTATGAAAATTTATTTTATTTTGACCGAAAGCTATTTGAAAATCTTCTATGAAACCACTGTCAGAGCCAAATTGTACCAAGTCTTGCTGGGAAGGTCCTTGTGTGAAG
Organism: Gigantidas platifrons; assembly: GCA_002080005.1. Taxonomy (NCBI): domain Eukaryota; kingdom Metazoa; phylum Mollusca; class Bivalvia; order Mytilida; family Modiolidae; genus Gigantidas; species Gigantidas platifrons. The sequence goes on from MJUT01061930.1 coordinate 345,857, forward strand.
TTGTTAATAAGATGCTGTTGATTTGATTTTAGAAGACAAGAAAAAAATCATGCACCTTTTCCCGAAAAAAAAAACTATTCATAGCTTTTCACCATGGTTCAGATTTTATTCTCATCAATAAAACCATGATTCTACTGCATAAGTATTTTTAAATTAATTTATGTATACTATTCTGCTAGCTAACTATTTAACAATCTTGCACCTTTCAGTGTTTGACTTGTGTCAATGTTTGTTTATGTGAGTAAATAATAGACCCTTTCACGACAACAGCGGTCCTGCATTCATCCGGGACATTTGTGAGTGGTAATAACATTTTGTGTCTGTGTCCCCCTCTCCCCCCTTTTTTAGCTCACCTGACCCAAAGTGTCATGTGAGGTATTGCCATCACTTGGCGTCCGTCGTCTGTCGTCCGTCATCCGTCCGTTAACTTTTTCATATTTTAATCTACTCCTCTGAAACAACTGGGCCAAATGGAACCAAACTTGGCAGAAAACATCTATAGAAGGTCCTCTATAAAGTTTCTTCATTTCGTCCCATTCCGCCAACAAATATGGCCGCCAAGGGCAATTCTTGTGTCTGATTGGCTAATGTTAAAAAAATCTTCTCCTCTGAAACTGCTTGGCCAAATGGAGCCAAACTTGGCAGGAAGCATCTATGTAAGATGCTCTATAAAACTTCTTCATTTTTTTCCATTCGGCCAACAAACATGGCCGCTGTTACTAAAAATAGAACATATTGCCCTTTTTTCATCAAATTTTAAAAATGTTAATACTGTTCATCTTTTATTTCAAAAACTATAAGAGAGAGATATTAAGTTTAAATTGCAAAAATGTGCAGCATGTCAAGATCTACCTACACTGCAATTTTGAAGTAAATGTCATTACCCATTTTGGAGTTATTGCCCTTTTTTCATCAAATTTTTAAAATTTTAATATTTTTCGTCCTTTATTTCAAAAACTATAAGAGATAGATGTTAAGTTTAAATTGCAAAAATGTGCAGCATGTCACGATCTACCTACCCTGCAATTTTGAAGTATATCCCATTACCCATTTTGAAGTTGTTGCCCTTTTTTCATCAAATTTTAAAAATTTTAATACTTTTCGTCTTATATTTCAAAAACTATAAGAGATAGATGTTAAGTGTAAATTGAAAACATGTTCAGCTTGTCAAGATCTACATGCCCTGCAATTTTGAAGGAAATCTTATTACCCGTCTAGGAGTTATTGCTCAATTTTCATAATTTTTTAGCTCACCTGGCCCAAAGACATTATCTTTTATGCAGAAATATAGAAAACAGTTAAGGTAATGATTATCTCCCTTTGAAATTTGCTTCAGTATCATTCTATTGTCAGGTGAGCGATACAGGCTCAGTGGGCTGAGCCTCTAGTTTTTTTTACATAATTCTAGATTATAATAACACATGATTTTGTTTTTTTTTTCATTACAGGTATGGCCAACAGGTGCTGGTTCCACTCTACCACTGCCACCTCAGATAACAGAGGTACCAGCGAAACCACAGGAAGATGACAAAGAGGAGATACCTCAGGATGACAACATGGATAATGTAAGTACAATTATAAGATGTTCATAATCAAGAAAATGGCCAAAAAAAAATTCCCATTTAGTTTTATTTAAACTCCCAAAAATCTTTTACAAATATATTTTACTTAATTAAAATGAAAAGCAATTGCTTGAATTAAAAAAAAGTCAATACACATGATTAAGGCTGTCAAGGTTATCCGTGTAACCGTCGGCGGTTAGATTTCAAATACTATCCGTTTAAAGAATTAGTAAACGGTTAACCGTAATGTACACGTGTAGATCTATACGAGATCAAGCGTAAAATACGGTCAAGTAAAAGTACAGTAACATCGGTAAAACAAAAAATCAATAACAATCTGAATTGAGATTAAAACAACATTGAGACGGTCCCTTTTATTCATTACCCAATCAAATGTTTAACAAACATCAGGTCATCAGGTGAACAGTGTATCCCAATACACAACTTGGAAAATAAATATGTACGTTGGGTACTGATGTTGGGTCGTTTAACACACTGTCGTTTTACGAGAAGAGCTCAGAGTTTGAGAGTACTTTTTATTTCATATTCCTGACTCGTAACTCGTAGATCTTATCACGTTTTACATGTCAATGAAAGTTAATTCAATAATGTCGGAGTTTACATCGGACACAAAATTGCTTCCATGTACACATGTATAAAGACAAGTGTAGCATACCAAAATTGTTCTTGTCATTTCATGGGTGTGATTTTAAGTCTTAAAGTTCGAGATCTTCCACAAAAAAGCCAAAAACACAGACTTTTCAGTAAAACCGTTCTTTCACAATCACAATAGCTGCAGGCTTCACATGAGGCTTTTCAATTACCGTTTAAATGGGATCGGTTCGGTTAATGAAGGTTGGTTAGACGGATAGTGATTTTGCTAACCGTGACGGCCTTACACATGATGTAGTTTACCTCAGATTCCATAGTAGTAAATCTTGGATAGTTTCAGAGGCACATTTGGCAAACTCCCGATTTTTGTCCCGAAATAAAGTGTTATTTTAGTAAGACTTTTATCAAGGTTTCTAATAATCCTTTAAGTTTATTAATATGTGTTTGTTAAATATTAAAAAAATATATATATATAATTTTGGCATATGATATGGTTGGATTGCTTTATGGTGTTTAATGCCACTTTCAACAATATTTCAGTTTATATATCATGGCGGTCAGTTTTATTGGTGGAGAAAACTGGAGAAAAACCTCCGACCTGTCACTGACAAACTTTCATCACATAATGTTTTATCGAGTACACCTCGCCATGAATGGGGTTCGACCTCACAACTTTAATGGTGATAGGCACTGATTGCATAGGCAGTTGTAAATCCATCTACGATCATGATCACGACAGCCAGGATCAGTTAATAACAATAAAGGATCCAACAAATATTGGATTGTCTCCAGAAGTTCAGGACATTTTGTTTTAATGATGATTACTCTCAATTTTATTGTACAAACATCATTTTATATTTATTTAACTTTATTAACAGAGTAAAGGAGAGGACAAGACAGCTTTTATGGTGGATAATTCATACATATGTCAGTACTGTCATGAGAAATTCAAAAGTTATTTCCAACTGAAAACCCATATGGTTAAACATAAGAGTGAACAGGTAGGTGTACTATATAATAATGGGGAACAGGGCACCCCCCTCAAAAATCAATAATGCATGTTCAACACAGAGGCAATTGATTAGATTTAACACATCCCCCCAAAAAAACTTTATCAAACACCAAAAGTAAACTGGTATGTTCTCAAGAAGAGATGATTATCAAACAAAATCATATTTAAAACCGTTAAATATATACAATGTATATTTGATTTTTTGTTGGTGTTTAACGACACTTTCAACAATATTTCAGTTATATTGTGATGGTCAGTTTTATTGGTGGAGGGACCCGGAGAAAACCACCGACTTGTCGCAAGTCACTGACAAACTTTATCACATAATGTTGTACACCTCGCCCTGATCGAGATTCAAACTCACAACATGAGTGGTGATAGCATGCTCGCTTTGAGTATGGTAGATCGTGGGTTTGAATCTCGATCGGGTCAAACCAAAAACTATAAAATTGGTATTTGTTGCTTCTCAGCTAAGCATGCAGCACTAAGGAGAAAGAACAAAGACTTGTACGCTCGGAAGAAGGATAATGTATACGAGTGGGCCGACATGTCTAAATGTGTAATGTTGTTTCAGTGAATTTTTATAAAACTCCAACTAAGCCTGTTGGTCTAGTACAAAGCAGTCATCGTCATCATCTCATTGACCATTAACTTGTTCTCGCCATGATATAGCTGAAACATTGCTGAGTTGTCGTTAAACACTTGCTCAATCACTCACTATTTAATAAAGAAAATGTTTAATATCTATTTGTAGGTGTACAAATGTGTGCAAAAGACCTGTGCATCAAGCTTCAAAGATCTGGACTCTTTCCTTCAACATGTAAAAACACATGAGAATGAAATGCAGTATAGATGTCATATGTGTAACAAGTTCTTTCAGTCTTTGTATGAACTAGGAGTCCACCAGTATACACACAGCTTATATCCAAATCATCCAGTAAAAGCTGGTCCCAGGTTGGTATCTTTTACTTCCAGGTATAAAGCTGACTGCCACGATACAACTGAAATATTGTTGAAAGTAGTGTTAACCCACCCTAACCCAGCTATAATCTGTTTTTTTCTAATGCCTGAATTTACAGTATTAAATATTTTGAGCTCGAGTTTGTGCTCATACTAAAAAACAATGTTGCATAAAATATATACTTTTTTTTTTATTGAAAAATTTTGGAGTATGAGTGAAAATCTTACTTAGATATTTTATCATTCTAAGGCCAGGTTAGTCAATATAATGATTTTTTTAAGCCACTAGGACCTAGATTTTCATCATCCTCTATCATTATATTCTCTGTATGTGTGGTCACGATGCAGGTGAGTAAGATTTGAAAACAAAAAGAGATCAAAATATGATTTAAAAAGATTTCCAAAAAAAATCATAGAAAATCATGACAAAAGTTACTTTTTAGTCATCGCTTACTTGAGGTTAAATTTTTATTTTTTTTATCTTTCTTCTTTCTCTTTCTATTATCTGATGCATTAAGTTTCAACAGCCTTTTTCTGAAACCGTACATCATATGCACTTGAGGTTTTAAAGTGTGTTCTGCCTTGATATCTATTTGAGCTTGATTTAAAGTATTTTGTTTTTGTCTTGTAACTTCAAAAGGTACATTTTTAGAGATCCAAAGAGGGATGGGGTCTTCTATATAATCTGATACTGTTACATTGGTACACCTCCCTATTAGTACAGGAAAAAAATATAAGCCAGATTGAATACCACAATATATTTATTATTTAACATACATTAACACAAAATATTTTTGTGTAATCCATATTTTTTTTATAAAAGTATTTTTAATTGACTTGAAAAAATTGTTTTTTTACAGACATTTCCAGTGTACTAAGTGTATGAACAAGTACTCTTCACCTGAAGCTTTAGAACATCACATGGCTACCTCATCACATTCTCATCCTTGTCCTCATTGTGAGAAAGTATTCACTTGTGAAAGATACCTCAGGAGACACTTACCGTCACATGGATCTGAAGGTTTGTCATAGCAACACACATTTTGAGACTGTTAAACTTTATGGCCAAGTTATCCATGGTGATTGATCACTGTCCATATAAGTTTGGTGACAATTAATGATTACAAGCATATTTTTTTTTGCATGGGCTTCACTTCTTTAAGCAAGTTACATTACATTAACAGCGTCAGTGGTGTAAAATGATTTATGTGATCGTCAAAGACTATGAAATTGGTATTATAATATGTTGCTTCTCCGCTAAGCACACAGCATAAATGAGTAAGACCAAAGATTGGTTTGCTCGGAATCTGGGATAATGTGTCAGAGTGGAGCGACTTGTCTAACTGTGGACTGTTGTTTCAGTGTGCTAGCACTATAAATATTCAACCTCATTATAATCGTATTGAAATGTAACTTGCCATGATATAGTTGAAAAATTGCTGAGTTGCCATTACACAAAAAAAGAGTCACTCACTACTTTCAGAAGTACATAAACAGAAAACTGAAGGGCTTTTTCCCTTGAAATGACTATTCAATTCAAAGTCATTTTAGCATTTTACCAGAAGATCTTTTAATTCAGCGTATTTGAGTAAATGTAGATTTTAAATTTAAGAATGTTTCACTCTTAACACCATATTCAATGAAAAACAGCATTTAAAAGCCTTTTAGAATAATCTTTTATTTCATTGAAATATGTGTTATGATGAAACAAGAAAACCACTTGAAAATTAAGATGATAAATCTTTTTTTATTTTGTTTTATGCTGCAATACTCTTAACATTTAACAACATTAAGGTTCAAGGTTTGGAATAGACAGGTTTCACTGTATTATACATGTATTACAGGTTAGTTTCAATGTCATGTTTACATGTATTATAGGTCAGTTTCAATGTCATGTTTACATGTATTAGGTCAGTTTCAATGTGATGTTTACATGTATTACAGGTCAGTTTCAATGTGATGTTTACATGTATTACAGGTCAGTTTCAATGTCATGTTTACATGTGTTACAGGTCAGTTTCAATGTGATGTTTACATGTATTACAGGTCAGTTTCAATGTCATGTTTACATGTATTACAGGTCAGTTTCACTGTATTATACATGTATTACAGGTCAGTTTCAATGTGATGTTTACATGTATTACAGGTCAGTTTCAATGTGATGTTTACATGTATTACAGGTCAGTTTCATTGTGATGTTTACATGTATTACAGGTCAGTTTCAATGTGATGTTTACATGTATTACAGGTCAGTTTCAATGTGATGTTTACATGTATTACAGGTCAGTTTCAATGCCATGTTTACATGTATTACAGGTCAGTTTCAATGTAATGTTTACATGTATCACAGGTCAGTTTCAATGTAATGTTTACATGTATTACAGGTCAGTTTCAATGTCATGTTTGCATGTATTACAAGTCAGTTTCAATGTAATGTTTACATGTATTACAGGTCAGTTTCAATGTCATGTTTGCATGTATTACAAGTCAGTTTCAATGTCATGTTTACATATATTACAGGTCAGTTTCAATGTCATGTTTGTCAGAAGAAATTGAAAGCTGAACATTATCTGAAGATGCATCTAATGATACACAGTGGAGAGAAACCTTTTTCCTGTACAACATGTGGAGCCTCATTCAACAGAAAGGATAAATTAAAACGTCACATGACCATCCACGACACAACAAAAAGATTTAGATGTCCATTCAAGAGTATTGCAGGTTTGTATACATTATGTTGTTTCTCCTATTCTTAGGGTGGTTGAAACTTTACAATATTTTTAATCACTATGGTTTATGGTGTTTTAACCTCGCTTTCAACAATGTTTCAATTATATCGTGGCGGTCAGTTTTATTGGTGGAGGAAACCAGAGTACCTGGAGAAAACCACCGACCTGCCGCCAGTCACTGAAAAACTTGATCACATTATGTATCAAGTACACATTGCCATGAACAGGATTCGAACTCACAACTTGTGATAGACACTGATTGCATAGGTAGTTGTAAATGCAAATTACAATCATGGATTGGATGTCCCCCTCTAATCACCACACTGGTTAAATTCCTGTATTAGAATTCCTGCCAATTTCCTTTCAATGATCATTAACGATAGAAATGAACAATTTACAAACAATTTTGACATTTTGATCATTGTAGAAAAATTGATCCTCATTCAGCTTACAGTGGATTACAATATGTCTCCACTTTTGATAGTTCAATTTTCAAATTTTAAATAACTCAAGTGGAGAAATATCGTAAGCCACAGGGAGCAGAAGGAAAATCTATATCTAATCATAGCTGATAGATGTTGATTTTTGACATTGAGTTATATTGTGTATTGTATAGAAATTTTTACACCGAGCAACATATTTTGAGTATTGTGTGATATCTGTAAAGGAGAACACCATCTGAATTTTGTTTCAGTACTGTACACATACTGTACCATGAGTATACTACAGAGGCAACAAAGATTTTTTGTTCGAATGGATTTTCTTTCATATTCATTTTACATCTGCATCTTTGTAGCTCATCTGTCCATTCCTATCATTCGTCATTAGCTTTTGACATAAACAAATATTCTCTTATGAAACCAATAAAAACAATTAAACCAAACTTGACTGGGAGTCTGGGATGGTCTCCTTTCAAGTTTTTATCTAATGGCCCTTCGACCCATCCAAGATGGCCACTGTTACTGAAAATAAAAAAATGACATTGTCAATTGCTGCTTCGTTTTAAGTCATAATGAGCTAAAATTGGTCTTCTTCTGTATGACAATGTGTAATTCAAATATATTTCCAAGTTTTGCTGTGATATTTGTCATTCAGCCAATTTATATTAATTAAGCAAATCTGGCTTATTTTTATGTGAAAAAAATCACCTTAAAGTCAAATCTGCAGAAATCATTGATGTAAAATATACCAAAAATGACTGGGGTGGTTCACTTTTAAACTTTTGTGCTACAGACCCACCATCATTCCAAAATGGTTACAGCTACTAAGATAGCAATTTCATACATTGCCCTTTTCTGCTTTATTTTATGTTAACTTAAACTGGAATCGGCTGAAATTATAGCTCTAACTTGTTTAAAATATGTTCTCACTATTTTTATAAAATTTTGAAATAAAATTGAAAAACAAGACGAGTGATTACAGACTCCTATGAGCCTCTGGTTTTGTTAAATGTACATTATTCTAATTGCAGGTTGTGACAAAGAATTTAATAGAGCTGACAAATTAAAGGCTCACATCATAACTCACAGTGGAGTTAGACCATATGAATGTGAAGATTGTGGGAAGACATTTAGTCGAAGACCACACCTGAAAGAACATAAGCGTGGACATTTGGCAGACTATAAATTTAAATGTGATACATGTGGTAAAGGCTTCTGGAGACCAAAGACGTTCAAAGATCACAAATGTCAGCCACTAAAACCAGGTCAAACTCGTATATACGTTTACAGACAGAGAAATAGAAGGAAAGTTGGCAGGCCAAAGAAAAGAATGATAACTGTGACGAAAGATACTTTAACCAAAGTGGAAAATAATGCCAGAAAGAGGCGCAGTAGAACTGTGGTTAATGATTTGGACAATATTGTACAAGAATCTCAAAATGAAAATGTGCCGCCAGAAAAACATGAAAGTAAATTATTTAACGAAACAGAAAATCAACCACAGGAAAGTGATCCTAATTTTGACATGAAACCAACAGAATTTGGACATCAAATATTGCCGTCTGATAGGCTAATGGAAAATGACATGTCTTCAGTTGATAAACAAGATTTCTGTGTCAAGGTCATTCCTCCTGAAGGATTGCTGAATCAGCACTATGTAACAGTTCATATACAGAATCCAAATACGGGACAATCAGATATTCAGACCCATCTCTTCCCAACTTCTTCCTCTCAAGTTTTATCTCCAACAGGGACCACACTGCCAATAACAATAATTGAAACACAACCAGGAACCATTTTACCAGTGCAAGTAGCTTCTGTTGAAGGGGCCACAGATGGAGATGCCTTACCCTTACAAGTTACAGCTATGAGTGGAATGGGCGGTCATGGGACCATGGTGTCTGGCATATCTGTTGAGGACCTTGTGCCTGTTCAAGTGACATTACCACTTGATGACAGCAATTCAATGGTAGCAACGCATGTGGTTGTGACATCTTCTGGTCAGATACACCAACCATCCTATGTGAATCAATTAGAGGACTATGGGGGTACTGAAGGGGACCCTGTCTTGCAGGGTAGAGAAAGTCTTCTCAAAGCTCACGCAGAAATTTTGCAATCTGCTCAACAGCAGAATAATTTATAGGAATAATATAAAAATAGAATTTATGAATTTATTATGGATATTAATTCTTTTCGATTCATGAAACTTTACTGAGCATGTGAATTGTTTGAATGTATAATTAATTCTTTGTGTACTCAATTCTTGTGTGATAATGAAGCTTTTGTAAAAGAGTAAATATGTATTTATTTATTTAAGCTGTTACATTTGGTGGTCCAATATTAAATTAACATGAACTGGCAGTAAATATTTGTATTTTAGATATGTAATAAAATGGAAAAAAAAATAACACTGTCAGAACAGTACCAAAATACAACGAAATAGACCTTTGCAATCGGTGCCTATCTCCACTAAAGTTGTGAGTTCGAACCCCGTTCATGGCGAGGTGTACTCCACACATTATTATGTCATAAAGTTTGTCAGTGACTTGTGGCTGGTCGATGGAATTCTCCGGGTACTTTGTTTCCTCCACCAAAATAACTGACTGCCACGATATAACTGAAATATTGTTGAAAGTGGCGTTAAACACTACAAATTCCAAACCCACCAAAATTCAATGAAAAATCTTATAAACAGGTAAAATTGATATCCCTAATGCTCATTTACATGACCTCTTACTCTCCTGATTTGGTGCAGACATTTAAAAAAAAAAAAAAATCAAACCAAAAGCTGTAAAATTGGTATTTGCTGCTTCTCCGCTAAGCACACAGAAATAAAGAGTCAGTGTAGAAATTAGTTGGCTCTGTTTCAGGATAATGTATCAGAGTGGAGTGATATGTTGTGTGGACTGTTTGTTTCATGGAGCTATAAAATGTCAACTAAGCTGTTGGTCAAGTATGTACAGAGTAGATATCACCATCTTATTTCTTTATAAAGTAACTTGTTCTTGCCATTATGTTGCTGAAAAAATTTCTTACTTTGCATCAAACAAAAGTCAATTGTTAACTTATTCAGTCTATTGTTGGCATCTTTGCCTTTCAAAAATATAGATTTGGTAACATTGCTTGAAAGGGTCTGTTTAGCAAAACCAAACCACTTTCAACTAGCTATAGATGAATTTCAAATAAATTAAACAAAAATAAAAGCTTACCACCATAATAGAAGTTCACTAATGAAAGTGGTATTAAACACATACATAATGTATAATCTAATCTATTACGATCTCCTCATCAAAATGTACAAACTATTAAAAGAATGAAAACTGGACACAGCTTGGTTTTTTCTTCTGGTGTTCTTACTGCCACCACTGGATTGACATAATATTGCTAAAAAATTGATAAAAGCAAATATTTAATCTAAAAGATGTATTATAGAATGAAAAACAAAAAATACCACAATGTCAGAAAAATTCTAAAATCCAATAGAAAATTACAGAAAGAGGCAAAATCAATACCCCTACTTCTACCAGAATACGGCCACCATCAATTCGTTGATTATTCTGCCACTTTTTGGATGCACATGCAAAAAAAAAAAATATACATTGAGTTTGAAGTGCTTTACATATGTATACAGTGAAGATAAAAACATGCTGGAGTGGTTTAGTATAGATCCTGAAGGTGGACCTTGAAGGTTTCAAGGCTCCCGATGGTGACGCAGTTGTCCGGTAGTGCATTCCAGTCTCTGATGGTTCTAGGAAAATAGGATTCTTTTCTTATTTCTGTTCTGCAAGATGGTATTTGGTATGCAAAATTGCTTTTGTGTTTTTATTTCTGGATATTCTGTCTGGTAGAATTAGACGATCCTCTGTATTTACTAGTACCAATCCATTTACCAGTTTGTACATCATTGTTAATCTCACTATTTTCCTACTGTCTTCCAGTGATTTCCAATACTTGCATATACATCACTGCTCACTTTCCTGGCTTTGTATGTATTCAGACACTTCAATAAAAATAAGTCTGCTGTACAAATAACATAGATACAAGTTGAGAGTATGACTCTTGTATACAGCTAGCATATACAGTGACCATATTACCTGGCTGTAATTTTTGACATTGGTATATAGTTAAATTCTGGGTAAAAAAATATATATACTTTATTAGAATGGCTACTTGAAGAATGAACAAATAAATGTCAAAGAAGATGCCCAGATTCCTACCTGATGCCTGAACCTCTGAGAGGTTCAAATTCAAAATGATTTTTTTTAGCCAATTAGAGACGTTAATGTTCATTCAGTTATTGGTGATCCATTCAAATTCAAAATAAACACAAATCGGTAATTTTTGCACCTATAACATGATTTCAATTTGTCTCGACAATAAAGAAGATGCTAGGGCTTGTATAAATTTGACCTATTGATATATCATACCTCAAATATATTGAAGTTGTAATTTACGACCAAATTATGTATTTGAGACCTGAAAAAGTCTACCTAATCCTGCGTCATGTCTGTTTATACCTTTATATAGGAAGTGACCGCCGAGGACTGCTATTACCAGCAAATGACTGACCACCACCAGCCCCTTTGATGATTTGGTTATTGTAAACGAAGAATTAACACCATTACTTAGTTATCAATAGCTTGTTACAATACAAATATAACAAATAGGCATGCACGAGTTAAAAAAAAAAAAAAAGTCACAGACATCAGAGGATGACCAAAATCAGCAGCACTTGAGTACCACCAAGAAATTGGTACCACACAACATACATTTTTAGACAACTGACCATCATTTCATTTGACTTGTCTTTATATTAAATTTCAATCGGACATTTTTTTCAGCTTCAAAGTAGAAACCAATGTAATGGTTATATTAGCATGCTCGCCTCGGCTGTGGTATATCATGGGTTCAAGTTCCGATCGGGTCAAGCCAACGACTATGCAATTGGTATTTGTTGTTCCTCCGCTAAGCACGCAGCATTAAGTAGAAAAAGTAAAGACTGGTTGGCTCGGAATAGGGATAAAGTAGGGCGACATGTCTATCCGCGGTCTTGTTTCAGTGAGCTAACACTATAAAAGTCCAACTAAGCGTGTTGGTCTAGTACAAAGCGGACCTATAGCTAGTCATCATTTCATTGAAAATTACATTGTTCTCGCCGTGATATACGGTAGCTAAAAAAAATTGCTGCATTGGCATTATTAAAACAACAATGAATCACTCGCTCCCATTACTTCTATTTTTACAAATAACTGACTGTCATTTCTTTAAACTTGTCAGACATGACTTGTATATTAATTCGCCACTATTAATTTTCCCGCTTCAAAGTAGACTTCCAAAGAAACATTTATATAGGTAGGTGTACGAACACTAAATTCAAGGTCGACACATGTACATTACTGTTACCATAAGATTGTATGAATAACGAGATGAATAATTACGCCGTCTGTTTACATGGTTTGGTCAATATTATTTAAGGCAGCAACCATTTGATTTTCTGGGGGGGCTATGGATTTTTATCCAAATCCAATTTTTTTTTACCTAGAACAAAAAACTTGTTGTTTTTTTCATGACCAATCATAAACACATTATTTTTTTCAGCATATATTGAAGACATTTTTTTTTTTCACTTCACTGCACCACTGCATCCTTCACATATATGGCATGGCTTTTCCTGTATGAAGGCGGAGGGATTGGGTTCTGTTGTTTTTGAAGGCCACTTCCTGCCATGTGGTACTCATTCTTTTAAAAAATATTTTTTTATTAAGAAAATACAAACCTGATATTTTCTGTCTCAGTGGAAGATGTCTGGATATTTGGTTGCTTGTTGTCTTTTTCTCTTCAGCACGGTCTGACAGGTACACTGTGTACAACTTTTTTTTTTTACTTTTTACCCTGAACAACAATTTATTTTTTTTGTCCAATTTTTAAAACATTCTTTTTTTTTCTTACTTGCCCTAAAACAAATTATTTTTCACCCCACTTTCCAAAAGCAAACTTTTTTTAGCTCACCTGACCCAAAGGGTCATGTGAGCTATTGCTATCACTGGGTGTCCGTCGTCCGTCATCCGTCTGTCATTAGCTTTTCGCATTTTAATCAACTCCTCTAAAACCACTGGGCCAATTTGAACCAAACTTTGGTGGAATGGTCCTTGGGTGCACCCCTTTCAGAATTGTGTCCGACAATCCCACCCGCCTACCAAGATGCTGCCGTTACTAAAAATTGAAAATTCATCAAAAAATCACTTAAAAATTATCTTCTCTGAAACTGCTGGGCCAATTGGGCCCAAACTATGGTGGAATGGTCTTCAGATGGTCCTCTTTGAGAATTGTGTTCGACAACCCCGGCCACCAACCAAGATAGCCACCGTTACTAACAATAGAAAATTTGGAAAAAAAATCACTTAAAAATTATCTCCTCGAAAACTACTGGGCCAGTTGGGCGCAAACTATGGTGGAATGGTCTTTAGGTGGTCATCTTTCAGAATTGTGTCCGATGACCCTGGCCGCCAACCAAGATGGCCACCGTTACTAAAAATAGGAAATTCAGCAAAAAATCACTTAAAAATTATCTCCTCTGAAACTGTTGGGCCAATTGGGCCCAAACTATGGTGGAATGGTCTTAAGGTGACCCCCTTTCGGAATTATGTCTGACGACCCCGGCCACCAACCAAGATGACTGCTATTACTAAAAATAGAAAATTCAGCAAAAAATCACTTAAAAATTGTCTCCTCTGAAACTGTTCGGCCAATTGGGCCCAAACTATGGTGGAATGGTTTTTATGTGATCCCCTTTCAGAATTCTGTCCGACGACCTCGGTCGCCAACCAAGATGGCTGCCATTACTAAAAATAGAAAATTTGTCAAAAAATCACTTAAAAATTATCTTCTCTGAAACTACTGGGCCACAATTGTGCCGAAACTATGGTGGAATGGTCTTCAGATGGTCCTCTTTCAGAATTGTGTCCGACGACCCCGGCCACCAACCAAGATGGCCACCATTACTAAAAATAGAAAATTTGGCAAAAAATCACTTAAAAATTATCTCCTCTGAAACTGCTGGGCCAATTGGGCCCAAACTATGGTGGAATGGTCTTTATGTCATCCCCTTTCAGAATTCTGTCCGACGACCCAGGCCGCCAACCAAGATGGCTGCCGTTACTAAGAATAGAAAATTCGGCCAAAAATCACTTACACATTATCTTCTCTGAAACTGTTGGGCCAATTGGGCCCAAACTATGGTGGAATGGTCTTCAGATGGTCCTCTTTGAGAATTGTGTCCGATGACCCCTGCCGCCAACCAAGATAGCCACCGTTACTAAAAATATCAAATTTGGCAAAAAATCACTTAAACATTAACTCCTCTGAAACTACGGGGCCAAACTATGGTGGAATGGTTTTTAGGTGGTCATCTTTCAGAATTGTGTCCGACGACCCCGGCCGCCAACCAATATGGCCACCGTTACTAAAAATAGAAAATTCAGCAAAAAATCACTTAAAAATTATCTCCTCTGAAACTGCTGGGCCAATTGGACCAAAACTATGGTGGAATGGTCTTTAGGTGATCCCCTTTCAGAATTCTGTCCGACAACCCGGCTGCCAGCCAAGATGTCCGCCATTTATAAAAATAGAAAACTTGGCAAAAAATCACTTAAAAATGATCTCCTCTGAAACCGCTGGGTCAAATGGGCCCAAACTATGGTGAAATGGTCTTTAGATGGTCTACCTTCAGAATTATATCCGACAACCCGCCCGCCAAAGAAGATGGCGGCCATTGCTAAAAATAGAAGATTTGCCAAAATTCACTTAAAAATTATCTCCCCTGAAACTGCTGGGCCAACTTTGAGCCAGGTGAGCGATTACAGGCTCACAGGAGCCTCTAGTATTTCAAAAAAATCCATAGCCCCCCTCCCCCAGAAAATCAAATGGTTGCTGCCTAAGTAAAATTGTTGCAGAATCTCTGTAACAAGCATGACAGAAAAAGGAAAAAGAAATGATGTTCATTCGTTTATTTGATTCATTGGTTGGTCGCTGTGGTTTCTGGGTAGACATAAATAGATATGGGTAGCCGTAATAGCCATAATTAATTCGATTTATGACGCCAATACCGCTCCATATTAGTGGGATGTCTACTGATGAGTTTCTGCACATAATTGTGATACCGTGCATATATAAACTAGAGGCTCAGGTGAGCCTGTATCGCTCACCTGACATAAATAAGTCCTCTTAAGAATGTCTGCATGCCGAATACATCTAAGTTACTATTCAAATCCCATAGGGTTCTATGTTAAAACTATGTCTGCTTATGGCAGCCATCTTGGATGGAGGTCGTGGTCACTGGTCATAATTTTGAAAGTATTATACTACCCAAGGACCATCCATGCCATGCTTGCTTTGAATTGGCTGACTGGTTTCAGAGGAGAAGACTTTTAAACAATTTTCCCTTAGGGTCCTATGTTAAAACTATGTCCGCTGATGGCTGCCATCTTGGATGGAGGTCTGGGTCACTGGATATAATTTTGAAAGTTGATCGTTTAAGGACCATTCATGCCATGTTTGCTTTAAATTGACTTTCTGGTTTCAGAGAAGACTTAAACATTTTAACCATAGTGTCCTATGTTAAAACTAAGTCAAGTCATGGCAGCCATCTTGAATTTCCGATCAGCAAACGATTCACAAGTTTAGTACAGGACCACCCAATGATAATTCCTGCAAAATCACAATTCAATTGGCTTAGTGGTTTCTAACAAGATTTTTAAATTTTCGACCAATCAGAACACAGTATATGGGCCCTGGCAGCCATGTTGGATTTCCGATCAGTGCCAAAAACAAAAAATTGTATATCACCATCCAATGAACATTTCTGCCAAGTTTGGTTCAAATCTGTTTTGTGATTTCAGAAAAAAGTTGAAAATGTGAAATTCCCATAGGGTCCAATGTTAAACTAAGTCAAGTCATGGCGGCCATCTTGAATTTCTGATCGGCAAACGATTCACAGGTTTAGTACAGGACCAGCCAATGACCATTCCTGCAAAATAACACTATTCAATTGGCTTGGTGGTTTCTGACAAGAAGATTTTTAAAATTACAGCCAATGAGAACACATTGCCCCTGGCAGCCATGTTGAATTTCAAATCAGCACCAAAAACACACATCTAGTAGAGGACCATCCAATGACCATTTCCTGGCAAGTTTGGTTCAAATCTGTTCAGTGGTTTCAGAGAAGAAGATTTAAATGTGAAAAGCTAACGGACGACGACGGACGCTTACCAATGACAAAAGCTCACATGGCCTATGGCCAGGTGAGCTAAAAAAAAAACATCTAAAATTGCATTTCACGGTGGTAAATTCAAAATATTAATAACATATGAATAAGGCCGTATTAAAACATAAAATTGAAAAGTTCGTGAGTGATAATATTTCTAAAATTAGAAAATTACATCACAATGAATTTTCAACTAGGAAGTTGAAGGTAAATTATATAAATAGAACGAGGGGAAAAAAGCAAAGCGAAACAAAAAGAGAATGGATATCACCGATATGGCTGCCATTATCATTCTTGGCTGTGAGTACTCGTTTTATATTATAATTGGTTGATTAAATATTCGAATTTGAAATGATGAATTTGTATTTTAAGAATAGGCAAAGTTAATAACAAACAAAAAAAGATAACGGTATCGTGTATTTGTTGTATATAAATTCGTCTATAAGTTATAAGCCGAGTAAAATGGAAGCAGGTCAAATCGGCCCCAAACAAAAATCGGCCCCAGATCAAATCATTGTATTATTATGTTTTTTTATTTAATTTTTAATATTTAAAACTTTACTCTTTTCAAAATTGATACTATTTTAGCATTTGATGAGTGATTCATTAAAAAAGAAGTTATTTACGCACTTGTACAGCATTTTAGTCATTTCATATACACTTTTGCGTTGGTACAAAAAAAAACAACCTTTTTACTGTTCTTGTGTGGTTTTTATACGGTTTTGAAAAACCGTATTTACTTGTGGCCTTTCGGCCATTTTTGTTTGTTTACATGACAACCATGATCACCTGTCGAGACAGAAATGGCTCATCAAAATATAGATCTGGTGTTTGTTAGATAACACTACACTTTGAATGTTACTACTTTGCTGATTTTAAGATAACTTATCGAGTCTCAAATGGTAAATGTTTAGCTATGACAAATTGTCAGGAGGATTAAAATGCCGATATTTATATTGTATCCTCGTGTTATGGGTTTTCGTACTATTATCGATTTTCCGATCTGGCGATTAACAGTGTTAACCCTTCATTCATATGACAATTGGAATTTTCAAAGAATGGCTAGTTAAATATTTCTTTGTACATAAGATTGTTTTAAAAGCCATTCCTGAATTTTAATATACTCTCGATTATCTGGCAACGTCTGCTGTCAGTGAAATGGCGTCATATGTTTTCGTATAAAATAAAAAACAGGGCCGATATACAGGATCGAAACGAATTTAAAATCCGGAAATGGCTGGTTTTAAAATTTCATGGTTCTGGCCATCTATAAATCATACTACATCTAAATAAAATAACAGAATGTTTGAAAATGACCACTTTCAAAATTGTGTTCACTTTTGTTGTTTTTTTAGTGCTGAAACCAAAATGCACTCAACTGTTGACGTGCATTTTATATAAGAAACCGGCCCATTTCAGTCAGCTCTTTTGTTTACAAGTACGATAAGTGACACCATGACAATCACATGACAGGTAGAGCAGGTGTCTGAGATGCAGACGACATAGTTAAATTTTATATAGCCTTTCAGGATTTTTTTCCAGTTACTTTATAAATGAACTAATTTTTTGGCATTACAAAAAGTATGGTTCAGTTGGTAA